>NW_006499881.1:77723-156962 GCF_000471905.2 Amborella trichopoda | reverse complement strand
ATGTCATTTCTTGACTCTCTCTCTCTCTCTCTCTCTCTCTCTCAGTGGAGTAATGTCGCTAGTTATGGGTTGGTGGTAGTCGTTGTCCTCTGTTATCTCTCTCTATGGGCAGTTATCCCAAGTGAGAAGTCATATCAGTAGTGGGTGTTTATTCAATGAAAGTCACATCACTGGTTGTAGTCGCGGTTTGTATGCTGTTTATACAATCTATAAATAGGCACAAGCATTGTTTTAAAAATCGGCAACTTGAATTGGATTTATTTGGTTCGATTCGAAAACCGTACAGTACATGTCGGTTCTTATAGAAAATTGGGAACCGTCAGGTTTTAGAGAAAAACCACAGGTTTTAATCCGATTCTGTTCGGTTCTACCTGGTTCAGCCCGGTTCCTTCTCTGCACGTATGCAACACGCACGTGCACGCGTGCGACACATGTGAGATTACCCTAATATTTCTACACAAATATTTTAATTTATATTACATACGTATTTATATACCAAAGTGGAATACCCATCTTTCGATGTGGGATAATTCCCAAACATCATTAAATGAAAAGAAAATTTAAATATATTCTATTAACCATCAAGTTATAACCACATATGTTGAGGTGGCGTGGTGGTTAAGACCTTTGCTTTTTCATGTGATGTATAGTTTTTGTTGTATATATTGTATAAATATTTTTGTAAATAATATAAAAAGCATAAAAAAATGAAAACTGAAAAATGAAAAAGTTAATTTTTTGTATAGCAGTTAATTTTTGTTGTATATAGTGGTATAATTATTTTTTTAAATAATATGAAAGGCATAAAAAAGTAAAACATAAAAAGTTTATTCTATTTGAAATCTCCATCTTTCTACTAACAATCTCTTTCATTAAATTTATTATAGAAACCTAAAAAAATAAATTTTTGAAAAATTGAAGTGTTATTTCCAAAATTTGTATGCATTTTATTAATTTTTACATTGATAACCAAATATTTTATTTTATTTATTAATTTTTACATTATAAATCATGTAATGTACTATTTTTCTTACAATTGTCAATAATACATTTTAAATTAGATAATATTATAAAATATTTTTACTTTGTTATTATTTATCTAATAAAATAATTATAACATGTAAACTAATAATTGTAATTTCAGTATATAATATTATAATTAGTTAGGTTTTAATAATTTTGGATTATAGCTAGTTAGGCTGAAATAATTTGAATTTTTTTAGCGGATTAGGGTTTTTTGCCAAAACGAGATTTTAATGGCCATTCTATCATTGATTAGTCTACTCTTTATAATAGTCTATGTATAATTATATATTTTATCTATGATAATTCTATGATTTTTTTTTATGTGATGCAAATTTAATGGTTAACATAAATTTATACAGGGAAAGAGCATCTCAATATTCACAAGTTGATGAAAAAAATGAAAGTTAATAATGTAGTACCTTCATTTCTTATTGGATTTTGAAAAAAAAATATTTGTAATGAATTTTAATAATTTTTTCGGATTTTTTTGAAGCTTTGATCTTACCGATTCAGCTGATTCCCGATCCGGATCGCCAATTCGTCGATCCAAATCGGTTTTTGAGATGCCTGATCCAGATCAGCGATCCGCTTTTTAAACTATTGGGCACAAGTGAATGCAATGAATGGTGCACTTTCGAGTTTGTGTTTATCTTTCTCTAAGCTTGTGTTTGTGAAGGAGTAAAAGTTGGGTAATTCAGGAGGATTGCTATGGCTTTTGGGCCATAGCATCCTCACTTCAATTTTCTTGTCTGGTTATCTTATTTATGTGTAGTCCCTCCTTATGTTTTATAAAAAGAGTATTATTACATGAGAATGTATATAATGAGAACATTTGTTTTTGTTGTATGGAGTTCATAAGTACTACTAGCTATTAGATGTCAAATGAGAAAGCTTGGGGTGTGCTACAAAGTTTGAAAATTTTTTGTTTTCAAATTTTGGGTCTAATAAATAATTACACAATCACAACCACTTAATTTAAAATTTGATGGATAAAAATGATTGTTGCGTCCTTACATTAAAAATAAATGGTGCTTTTGTAACATTTCCTTACCGCATAACTACATATTTTTTTAAAAAAAACCAACAACAAAATGTCGGTTCACGAGTGCATGATAATTTATAGCTCTATGGGTACTTGATACACTTCTCCCCTTACTCTTTCTGCAACTAGTTCCTTCTAATAGGATTGAGGCTCTAGATTGGCCAGCCAAGACATTCCATTTAAATACGGAATCCTCCAAAGATTAATCTAAGGTATGAATTTTGAATATCAAATTTAATAGATTTATAATCTAGACCAACGCAATCATCTATTGAAAACGAAGAACCTTGAACTTTTGGAAATATATTATTTTAAAATTCATTTGACCAATTTTGGGCCTTTCGTTTTAATTCTTTTAAAATAATCTATTTTGAAATTAAAATGCCATTACTTTTTTTTATAATCATTATCATGATGGTTCGACATTATCGACTGAGAAATTTTAGATTCAAAATTTATCGTTAAGGCAAAATTTTTAGAAGGAGACTCATACTAAAAAAAAAAAAAACCATCAGAAAAAGTTGTTTTGTTATTGAAAACCCTCCAATGAATGATCTCGACCTCGATAAATATAGACATGGAAGAACAAATGATTTTTAAGTCTTAAAAACTAATATATATTGTAATACATTATCTAGACTATCCATTTTCAATATTTTCGAGTGTTTATAGATCTTATAATATTAGCAAAAAATATATTTTTAGGCCATCATAATAGTTTTAGCACCACCAAAAATGTATTCTTAATGAGATTTTAGGGTGAACCTTATTATGATGTTTAATGTTGACACGTTATATAAACCTAGCGCTAATAAAAGACTGTAAAATTATGTATACAACGTATTCAATAAAGGAAAATGTTTATACAAGGTGTCAACCTTATACTATGCAAGTAAGGGCACCTACATAACCCACTAGATAAGATGATTTCTATGCTGGAAAACTCTCAAATCGGGCTTGTAGACCTCGAGATTCATAGACATGAAAAAAAAGTGATTTATGTCTTAAAAATAGTTCATCTTCTAATGCATTATTTGGACAGTCCATTTTCAAGATTTCCAAATAATTATAGATTTGCTTGATCGTCACTATTTTTGGATCTTTAAATTTCATAATTGGGGGTAGCAATAGATTTTCATATTATAACAAGGCTTTGAGGCACCGAAACTACATTTTCAACATAATTTTAAGGTACACCTTACTTCAATAGTATAAGGTGGACATTGCCGCTTCAATAAATCACCGAAATTTCCATAAGATAAACAACGAGAAGTAATGAATTTTTAGTTAAAGGGGCGATACACTTCAACAATTAGTTTAGGTGGACCTAACCCGATATTTATATATATAGGGTATCTACAGATGATCAATAATTTTATGCATTATAAAATACATAAAATAATATATATATATATATATATATATATATATATATATATAGAAAACGTTTGGATACGACCGTTCATGTATAAGAAATGAGAACACCCAACGGTTCATATTGGTTCATCTTATTTGAACGGTGATGCCTATATCTTTTTAGGCCATCTCACCCGACAGAGGACCTGACTTTCGGAGGCCTCTCTAGCAGGCCTATGTCCTTTTTTCCCTTTTTCTCTCTCAGTTGATTCTCTCTGTCTCTCTCATTGGATTTCTACTTGCAACCGTGCCTCTCTCTCATCAGAGCATTTCGATTTCTCTCTCTTAACTGATCTCTACATGCAGTCGTGCCTCTCTCATCAGACAGCTGATTTCTACCTACAGCAGTGCCTCTCTCAACTGATTTCTATTTGCAGTCGTGCCTCTCTCTCATCTATTTGTAGCTGTACGTCTCTCTCATCTGAGCATTTCGATTTTTTTGTGAAAACAGGAGGAAGCCGTGCCCAGTCGTTGATTTCTATTTGCAGTCGTGCCTCTCTCTCATCACATCATTTTGATTTGCTATATTTATTGATACTTGATTCATGGCGTTTACTTCTCTATCGGGTGTTCTAGACTTGTAGATTTCTCTATCAATGCCGTGGGGTCATGCTCTAATTTCTACTTGTTTTATGTCATGGAGTATGCGAACTATTCTGATTAGGGTTTTTTTTTTTTGGAAACCTGCATGTTGTTTGTATGTTGTTCTGGTTGCATATGTTATTTTGATCTATCTCTTTTAATAGAAACTGTTCTAATTAAGAAATTCGATTAAATTTTTTGTATACAGAAATAGGTTTTCAACGTTATTTTCCCCTTCTCTCTCTACAACCAGATAAGCTTTTGATGTTATTTTCCCCTTCTCCCTCCACTAAACTATCACCACCAAGATTGCTTCTATGCACAAGCATCCCCTTGGCTTTCATCACGAACAGTATGTTCTTTAGCAACTTCGGAACCTCTTCCTGAAGTTCCTGTCTTTTTCCCCCCTTATATTAGCTTCATGTACTTGTCCATTCGACCAAGAACACCAAGCCACAATTTAGAAGAGCTAGGTAGTGGAGAGAGAAGGGGAAAATAACATTGAAAACTTATTTGGTTGTAGAGAAAGAAAGGGAAAATAACATTGAAAACTTATTTTAATCAAATTTCTTAATCAAAACAGTTTCCATTAAAAGAAGCAGATCAAAGTAACAGATCCAACCACAACAACATACAAGCTAGATGCAGGTGTAATAATCCTAAAATTTTTTTTTTAAAAAAAAAAGAAGAAAAAAAACAGTGATGGTCCATATGAGCATGATGGTCCTTACGGACCATCACTATTTTCAAAAGCCCTTAATTTAAGCTTTTTCTTTTCTCGTTGACGCGGGCCTTAATGGACTCTCGCAAAATAAGCTAACACCTCAGGTATGAGGTGGAGCTTAATAAAATAATATAATAATATGTTATAAGAATTTAAATTCGGAGAGGTGAGGAAACCTACCTTAGAAAGTTTTGAGATCTCTCTCTTTAGTCGAAACATAGTGAGCTCTTTCTCTCTCTAGCCGAATTTTTAATCGGAAGCTCCCTCTCAAATATTTTAGGTAAGTGACTTCATTATCTTGAAAAATAATCTGTTTTTTTTAAAAATGAAATGAAATAATTACTTTTGCTTATTATCATGAATTTTAGATGCAATAAATTTTATGCGCAAGCGACCTCATTATTTTGAAAAATAATCTTTTAATAAAAATGTGATATTTTATCTATGTTAGAAATTTTAAATGCTGTAAATTTTAAAAATAAATTTATTTATTTTTCTTGTCTATTGTTAGAAAAATTTTAGATACTGTAAAATTATTAAAAATAAATGTGATATTTCTGCTTTTAGTAAAATTGTGAGATTTCTTTCTACTGTTTTTGAATATTTAGACATTGTAAATTTCATGTGCAAATGACTGTCTTATTATCTGAAAACTGATATTTTTGTAATTGATTATAGCATTGTCTGTGAAATATTCATTTGCGAATTGACATCCCATAAATTGTGATAATTCTATATTCGTGAATTTCTATAAGAGTTTTTCTATCCATATTAGATTGACAATTATGCTAGAATGTCTTTACAAAATGCTGCCTTTCTTTATTTGAGCCCAAAATATTTGACTGGTTATTTTAGAAATGTTATTGAAAGTGATTGTTATTAATGGTTTCAGTGAAATTCATATTAATAATTTCAGTGACATGTTAAGTACATGATAATGCTGCTTTCGAATGTTTAAAGAGATTTAGAAATACTTTAAGTATGCAAGTGGACTCATACGGTTTACCGGTGAGGTATAAGTGGACCTATCTGGGATGTCGGTAGGGATTAAGTGGACTCATCTGGTACGCCGGTGAGGTATAAGTGGACCAGTAGGGATTAAGTGAACCTATCTGGGACGCCGATAGGGATTAAGTGGACCCATCAGGCGCTGATGGGGTATATAGGTAACCTACTTGGGACGCCAATAAGGTAATTTATGAAATCTTTTGAATTATGCATTACCGTTAAAATGTTATGCGCATTTCAATTATTCAAATTATACTTTATTATGCATTTTTTTTTAAAGTGAAACCGTTAATGCATTTCTGTTAATAGATCTCCTTTTTGAAAATATTGATATCTTTAAATCATGATTATTTTTAGGATTATGATGATCACTTACTGAGTAGCCAAACTCATCAAATTATGGTAAACATTTTTTTCAGGATAACTGCGGTTTCATTTTGAGTGCTCGTCAGGTTCAACTTTGAAAGATACTGTAGTTGTGCTTAAGCTTTCTTTTGTTACTTTATAAGAATTCGCCACTGTAAATTTGTCCTATCAAGAAATGTATATATGTTTTGACTATCACATCTCAAGAATATCTGTATTGTAAATTCTTGGGGTGTGACAGTAGGTTTCCAAAAAAAACCCTAATCAGAATGGTTCGCATACTCCATGGCATAAAACAAACAAAAATTATAGCATGACCTATGGCATTGATAGATAAATCTACAAGTCCAGAACACCCAATAGAGAAGTAGACGACATGAATCAAGTATCGATAAATAGAGCAAATGAAAATGCTCCGATGAGAGAGAGGCATGGCTGCAAATAGAAATCAGCTGAGAGAGAGAAATCGAACTGCTCTCATGAGAGAGAGGCATGGCTGCAAGTAGAAATCAACTGAGAGAGAGAAATCGAAATGCTCTGATGAGGGAGAGGCACGGCTGCAAGTAGAAATCAGCTGAGAGAGAGAAATCGAAATGCTCTTATGAGAGGGAGGCACGGCTGCAAGTAGAAATCAGCTTAGAGAGACAAAGAGGATCAGCTGAGAGAGAGAGGGGAAAACAAGAAGTAGACCTGCCAGAGACGCCTGCGAATGTCTGGTCCTCTGTCAGGTGAGATGACCTAAAAGATATAAGCATCACCGTTCGAATACGATGAACAAATATGAACCGTTGGGCATTCCCATTTCTTATACGAGAAAGGGTGTATCCAAGCTTTTTCCTTATTTATATATTTTTTACTTATAGACCCATATACAACGTGAACGAGTAGGCCGGGTCTATGTCCAATTGACTTAGGCCCAACCTGATCCATTCCCGGCCCTATATCTATTAATGGATAATCAAATATAAAAACGAAATTCTAAGGCTCTAAGGATTGAGGAAACAGGTGTATGTGTTGCATTAAGGGGACCGCAGCCTTTATATTGAGCGGACCTTCAGCTGTCGATTCATGAGGAAATTGATGCCGCATGGTAATCTGGATGGCCTAGGCTAACACTGGAATGGCAGATAGTATGTTTAATCTAGGCGCTGTTGCTGCGTGAGAGAATGCAAATGCATGAAAATTATTTATTTTGTATTGAAAAAGAATGCACAGGAGGTATTGGGAACTTGGAAAGATTGTATTGGGAACTGCTGCAGAGGAACTAAATTTGCATAGGATTCGTTTGAAAGTTGTTTGTGTGAATAAATAGCATGAGTCTTGAAAATATGATTTTCAGTCTTTGAAAAAAAGGTTAGTCAATGAAAAATAAAAGAAAAAAGAAGCCATTGGAATGAGAAATTTTAGTTGATTGGAAGAAGGTATATATCAATCCGAGCTACACCGTGCGGCCGCTTCAGGTATAAATCAAGGGCGGCCGTCGTTACAGGCTCCACTGGGCCATGTTGGGACGAGACAGTTGCGACCTTAGTTGCGTAGTCTATGAACGACTTGTCTCAATATATGCTGCAATTAATGGACATCATGGTCTATTGAGTTGTAAACGCTAAAGATTAATTGGTGATTTATGAAATGGAGAAGAAGAAGAGAGATTGATGCCCTAGAGCATGTTGATAACCATGGCGATGTGGTGGGATGGTCATTCCCATTGTCAACCACCATTACGAAAACTTGTCAATTGGGACAACCGATGGAACCAACTTAAGTACTTAAGCTGAAGGGATTGTATACTATGACATCATTTATCACTGTCTCAAAGAGGTGACAATCCCTCGTGGCCATTGGATCTTAAATTGAATGGTTGGGAGTGGATCATGAAATTTGATTTTCTTTTCTTAATTGACTCTAGTCCATACTTACAACCACGCAATTAAAATATCGCATTAATAAATATTGCATTAGGAAAGATTGCACAAGAGTTAGGATTGCATTGTAATCTAGAGGTGGCAATGTGCCGGGCCTGGGCCAATACACCTCTGGCCCTAGTCCCCATAGGGCCAGACTAGGCCTGGCTTGGCGCTAATCGAGCAGAAAAGGCCCTAGACCAGGCCCAGTCCTAGAGTTATCAAGTTTAGGATGGGCCAAATAAAATAAAAAATAAAATAAAAGAAAAAAGCAAAGAAAAAGAGGGCTTGGCTTGGCCGAATTGGGAAGGACCAGGCCCGGCCTAGCTTGCCCCTACCCTCAGGCCATGGTTGCCTGGCCTTGGCTTGGCCCTTGGGCCACATTTCATGGCCCAAGCCGTTGCATTTTTAGGACCGTGCTGAGATGAACCGGGCCGGGTCATCCTGGCCCATTGCTACACTTATTGAAATCATTGGCATAGATATTGAATGGGTAAACAAAGGAACCATGAAATTATGATTTGAGTATTTGAAAATATGTTTATCCATGAGAATAAAAGAAGAAACAAGGCATTTGTTTGGAAATTATTGTTTGTTATCCTTGGAGTTGAGTTAGTCCTTCTTGGGTTCGAGTAATCCCTCCACAAACTGATCGAAAGATTCCCAACGACACTTTGCAGGCCCCTGTCGCATTACATCAAGTTGGTATAATAGCAAGTTGGTATAATAGCAAGTTCAGTTTTGCCGGATTCGAGATTCGGTAGCTGCACTAGACTGTTGACTAGCTAGTTGCAGAGTTAGACTTGTCACAATAGATGGTTCAACTAATGGTCTTGCTATCCATCAAGTTGAAAGGCCTAAAGATCCAGTTATGAGTGATGAAATGGAGAAGGAAAAAGGGACACTTGGAAATGGCATGATTCATGCCCTAGAGCATGTTGATGACCATGGAGATATTCTTATCCTCAACCTTCATTACCAAAACTTTTGTCAATTGAGACAAACAACCCACCTTCAGTGAAGATGCAATCCTGGAAGTATTCTCAGGGGAAACCTATCTCTAATAGGCAATAAAAGTTTTACGAAGAGTTCGAAATCTTACCACATCTAAAGGGGGAAGTTCAATCAATTATTTCTAATCCGGTGGAAAGCCTTTTTTGAGTGGATTTTTCAGTCAATTATTACTCATATTTATATTTCTAAACGAAGCAGTTCAACACTATCTAAATGAATTAGACTCACGCCCAATCAATGTAGAAAGAATCAAACCAGTACAGTTAAGCATACATGGGCCTGAAAGCTGTTCAACCGGCCTAACCTGTAAAAATGATCATTTCAACCGTTCCAACCAAACAAGTCCTTGACACTCAAAAAAGTCTTAAAAAAATAAAAAAAAATATAAAAACTTATGAAAAGTATATTTAAAGAATGATTAAACAAAACACATCCAAATGAAGTTGAAAATTAAAGAAAAATCTAAATTTTAAAGACTCAATTTGTGCCCAGAGATATTATTGAAGCTTTCCAAAAAAGATGGGAAATGTACAAAAAGTATTAATGGCCAAAACAATTTTCAATCTTTGTCATAATGATGAAACATATTAAAAAATTCATTACGAATAAAAGTTCTTATTTTTTTGAATTTTATGAAAGTATTTTTAATTTTTTTTTAAATCCTGGCAGGTCACCAAAATTGGCCGAAACCTGACCGGTTTCGATCTAATCGGGTGGTCAGTAGTCAGATAGCCTGATTTTTGCTTCGCACCCAATCAGCACCAAAATCGTACACCTAGTCAACACTTTCAATTCAGCCCATGCAGTGTTCAAAATACTGAACCAGCCCAGGAAACCAGCCAAGGGCCGGGTCCGAGCAACCGGTAAACCAGCCAAGGGCTAAGTCTCCTTAAGTGGACCTCCAAAACTAGGGTTAACTGGGATCGGCAAGTGCCCAGTTCCGATCGAATCACCTATGCTACACACATTACAGCCTAATAATTAGTTTGCATCAATTTCCATCAACTTTGAACGTGTTGCAGCTAAAATACTCAAAGTGCAGGGCATAAAATGGTTTCAGCAGTAGAGCTGATCTCCAACAACTGCGGTTGAATAGGGATATCTCGCTTTATTTGAATTGCTTTGACAGTAAGGGAAATTGAGAAAACAAATTGACAAAAAGGATGTTGAAGTAAGAAATGTGCATACCAATACATAGTCTCCCACACAATTTCAGATGACATTGCACTTGTGCCCCAAACATGAAAACCGATTGAAAATTACATTTGCTTTGAAACAAATGCGAGGAGCTCTGGATCACATTCAAAGTGGGCCATCTCTTCCTCACCAAGGTTCACCCAGGCCTGAATGCCATTCTCTGATGGATCATCAAAAAGGAAGGCTACACCGGTTATGAAACCGCCCACGCTGCTGACCCAATCCGGCTTCCCCCACCCGAAATCCGACTCGTACAGTGGAAACTTGCAGTAGCTTGAGATCCCAAACGCGTAACCCTTGCTCGCTCTATCCGTGATAGAGCCTATCATTTCTTCAAGGATATGAGGTGATTCCTGCACTTTTTTCAGGAACTCACAGCTCAACTCCTGAATCCCCATTCTTAAGCAGCTCTCGAGCTGTCTCCTGCTCGGAGGTGTTGCACTTTCGATTGGGTCATGGATAAGGCAATGGGCGCCCATACTGAGGTTCCCAAAGGATCCATCCGGAGCCTGCGGTTCCATCCTCGTTCTTATGTTGACAGCATAAACTGCATGCCATGTCCCATCTTTCCCAGTCTTTCTGTACCGCGCTTTGATAAGGCACCGCCAGAGCAGCGCCGACACTGCACCTACACTGGTAGGTCGCGGGTTTGATGTCTCCCTGCCATTATCCCTTAATGCCTCAACTTGTTCCCTTTGAAAAATGAAGACCTTTGTTAAGGGTGGTGCTTGAATTGCCAGCGACGGAGGCTCGAAACTCAAATTGAGTGGGTTTGGAGAAAACAGGGAGCGCCAGTCGAACCTTGGTGCCAGAATGCTTAGCTTCTTATTATCGCTGCTGCGACTTACTCGAGCCCAGCAGTTCATCAAATCGGCGAGGGAGGCCATGTCGCCAACCATGTGGCTCATGCAAATACCTAATGCCAATCCCCCACACTTGAACCAGTTCGCTTGAACTAACAAGGTGGTGGCTCCTCCGCTCAAGGGCTCACAGGGTAAAAGTTTCTTGATCTCGTTTATCGGCGGCCTCTCTAAAAACAGAGAGAGGTCACCCTCCACTTGAGCTTCTTTGAATTCGACCCCCTCGTCATTGCACTCGACCCATATCTCTCCAGTTTCCTGGGCATATTGAATCCTCCCTGCCAATGGATAGAAGGAGGTCAAAATATGGGCAAGGGATTGCTTCAACCTTTGTGAGTGGGGCTCTTCCTCTTTCATAGTATAGAAGAAGATGAGGGGAATGTAAGTTGTCGAAACCATCTGATCCATGAAGCAAAGCTTCATGGTCCTCTGGCGTTCTGGTGTAGGAGAAGATGGCTTAATGGACTCAGTAGAGATGATGCGTAGGTTAAGCATCATTTCTGTCAAAATTAGAGAAAACAACACTATTCTTCCCTTGGTGATACTTACCCATCTCCACTCAACTTTATTTATAGAGTGATTTACGCATGGACGTTAATTTTTTTTCGAAAACACAAAATGCCTCGTTTATTGGCAGAATTTAAGAAGAATTGTCAACCCAATTGCAAAATTGTCCTTAGGCCTGAGGTTGGAATCCTCAGTCCAAATTTTTTTTATTTTTGTTAGTTTTTTAGTTAGTAGGGCAGTGCCCCAAGGGTTAGGGTAGTGCTTTACTGGAAAAAAAAAACTAAAAAGAATAATTAAAATTTGGTCGGACGAAATGTCTTCGAAGGAAAGGTAATTTTGAAAAAAATAAAAATAAAAATAAATTGACCGACCTTCATATTTTAAAATTTTTTAAATACATGCACTCTTATTTATAATCGTTCTCATTGATCTCTTGGGATAAAAAGCTAAAAGAAAGTAATCCACTGAGAAGGAATAAAATCTTAGCCTTTTACATATGTACTATCCCTTCCCTTTGTAACTTGTTCGAAGGAAAAATCCAAGAAAGCATTTGACGACTCATATAAAATTGGTTTTAAATAGAAAATTAGATCATGGGCGCATATTGCGTGCTACCATAGGTCTATAGTGTACAGTTACTCTCTTGGGCAAACGAGCCACCTAGAACGAGTTTTTTTATTTTATTTGAGGTATTGGGATCCATCGAAGAATCACTAGATTATTATTTAGAATTTTTGTTTTTTTAGATTTTGAGTTCTTATACTTAGAATGATTAAAAATTCTACAGTCATTTTTCTGCATAGGACATTATGCTAAAAAAAAAAAGGTAAATTGTCTCAGTGTATACAATCCTTATGTTTTTCAGCCACGTAAAGAGTGTTCCAAATTTTGTAAAAGGTAAATTGTCTCAGTGTATACAATCCTTATGTTTTTCAGCCACGTAAAGAGTGTTCCAAATTTTGTATTGAGGTTATTGATAGAGTAACGAGATTTTTTCCCGAAAATTTAGGGCCTAAAAATGCTCATCAATTGGGTTTTAGTGGAGATGTAAATGGAAAAAGTAGTCCATATGGATCCTAGCATTTTTTGTTTTTTAACCAGAAAATTTTATAATTGATTAAACGACTTAGCTCGGTGCTGCATAATTGCATTGTTCAAGTATTGATTGAACTTTTCAAGTAGTTGAAAATCCCTTACTTTTCAAAAGGCTTAGATTCGGGCTCTCTTTCTCCTTTTAAATTCTTAAAAGCCTAAAGATATTTTACTCCCTTGCGAATATATTGTTCATTTAACTCCTTGGGTAAAAAACCACCTAGTAGGGGTGGCAACGGGTCCGATCCAGACCGAACCCAGAACCGAATGGTATAGGTTTTGGACCCGGATCCGACCCCGTCGGGTCCAGAACTTGGATCCATATCTGTACCCGTCAGGTCCTGGGTCTAGTCGAGTCCATTAGCACCGTCACTATGAGCATTTTTTTTTTGCCTTTTTTTTTACCATCATATACCCATATTATTGGCAACAAGGTCACAATGATGTGCCATTAGATTTCAAGCACTTTGATTTGTCGTTTAATAGCTAAAGATAATTATGAGTTTGTATTATATAAGATACTTAATACACCCAAATGAATAGGGATTGAAGTATTTTATCTACAATAGTTTACGAGTACTAGTCCAACCGTAACCGGACCCGTACTTGAATAATATTCGGGTCAAAGTTTCGGAGCCCGACCCCACCCACTGGGTCTAAATATTGGACTCTTACCCAGACTTGTGTCAGGTATACCAGACGTGTCCAAGGTCGGATTTGGGTCTATTGCCACCCCTACCACATAGGATTAGTTTTAAGACTCAAATTTTTAGGGATATAATCTCTTTAACAGATAGATTAACCTCAATAAAGTTTTTTGTTTAATTGCACCCTCTAAGCACTTTCAATAAATAATGTCCATAGGTTGAATATAAACCATTCAGTTTTTAGAGGTTGTGATCAAAGTGATAGAAAACTCAAATTTTAATTTTTTTTTTTTTGAGAATTATCATCTAGTGATTCTAAGTAGGTTACTAAAAATTTGTGATTGAAAAATTCCTCCCAAGTAGGTCATCTGACTAAGGGAGCAGATGTAAACCATGCTCCCAAGGGAACATGTATACGCGCTCTTCCTAAATTGTCTCCCCTGGTTAGAAGAGTCTCCCCGTCTTATTACCTCAAAATTTTCCTCAATTATTGCGCTTTAAATTTAATCCAAATAACCTTTCTTTCTCTCAATCAATCATCACATTATCAGGCTCACATGTTCCCCCTCTCTCAATCATCCCAATATCACGCTCACGAGGTCCAATACCGGCAAAAGAATGTTGTATGGGTAAATTTCTCCTTCACTAATTTGACTTCCATGAGTTCAATCTGAAGCGCCATAAATGCAACACCACAAGACATGGGACTCTGTTCTTTGAAAATTGGACATCATCATATGGAACCCAGGAAAGATGGGATAATACCACATCTTATGGGACCTATGTTCTTCCAAAGGCTCCGTCCTCACCATAAAAGGTGGGATTATCTGCCAAACTACTTTTGCTATATACAATTTGTATACAGCTTGTAACACTAATGTTGTTATTAAATGAACAAAGAAAGGAAAATTGTTTCATGCGGTGGGGGACCACATTTCTACATTTGCGATTTTCGAGGTATAAAACATCCATCTTAAAGATGGATGAAAATGGGTGGTCCAATCTAAAAATAATTGAAATTAATGGTCCAAATATTCTTTTATTAGATTTATTAATTTTAAATTTCAAATTTTATTTATTTTTTCATATTCATGATCTCCATATTATAAATTACATATCCTTAAAAATTAGGTCAAAAAATTCATCTCAACAATAGATTTTTAAACAGTGACTCATTTTTCCTAAAAATTAGGTCAAAAAATTCATCTCAATAGTAGATTTTTAAACAACGACTCATTTTTCAATGGACTCATAGAAACCGTGTCCATGAAATTACGGGGAAAATTTTTGCCGTTTAAGGGGGTTTGAAACTTGAGCTGTGCAGCAAAACTAATGCTGAACCAGCTCCTGGAAAAATGTAGGGTTTTGTGAAACACGGGAACCAAATGTCTTGAAAAAGAAGGCAAGTATAGCCAGCCCATGCCTATGGCGCCTTAGGTACCTTGTAGGATGATGCCATAAATCGTTCATATTTCTATTATGTGAACCAGGGGACGCATATAATCATTTGAATTCTATTAGACTGACTCTCGGAAAATAACTTGGCCCCAAAAACCAAAGGACATGGTTTCTATTAGTCTATGTAGAAATGTGTCCCCTCTCAAAAATCTATTCTTTAGATGGAATTTTGGACTTAATTTTCATGGACATAATTTCTAACATACAGCTACAAATAAATAAATAAATTTTAAAAATTAAAAATATTAATTTTATGAAAGAAACATTTAGATCGTTAACCTCAATTATTTTTAGATGGACCACTCATTTGCATCCATCTTTAAGCTCGAGGCTTTATACCTTGGGGAATGTAAATGTCGAAATGCGTCCCCGTACGCATGAAACAATTTTCCAAAACCAAGAACCAAAAGTGTGGATACCACTTTTTGAGTCATGCAGCCAAAAATTATAGGCACAATAAATACTAGTGTACAAGTGAAAATACTATGGAAATTATGCACACACCAAATCTAAAGAGAAACTTCAATATGTTAATAAAATTAAAAGTGAAAATACTATGGAAATCATGCACACACCAAATCTAAAGAGAAACTTCAATGTATTAATAAAATTAAAAGTGAAAATACTATTGAAATCATGCACACGCCAAATCTAAAGAGAAACTTCAATATATTAATAAAATTAATAGAGTATCAAACTTTAAATGGGCCAAAAATCAAACGGACCACCTTCTCCTCTCTTTTTAAGGGCCTGTTTGTTTGGCTGAAATCTTTTAAATTTTGTAAAAGTTTCATATATGATGCGTTAGACCTTTTATTTCTTTCTAAAGATATCTTCCAACAAAGTTTCCATTTTTTTGTTAAAATATGAAAGTTTAAATTATTAAGGGGGAGTAGGAACTTAATCTTTCCGAATGTTTTTATCGCTATTCATTATTAACTATTTAAATAATAGATTTGATATATAAATTATATTTCAACAATATATAATATTAATAAATAAATAATAATTTATAAAATACTATAACATAGTATTTTATATTATACTATATTATATAATATTAGATATTATATGCATAATATAAATACATAATATTAGTTTTATTATATATTATATATAATATGTATTATTTTAATTGATGTTATATTATATTATATATTATATATCATATATAAATATCTTATGTTATACTATATATTTATTATATTATATATAATACAAATATATATTAATAAAATATATACAAAATACAAAATATATTACAATATATATTATCTTAGAGTAATGATCCGATAGGACCTTGCCACACACGATGGTATGGCTCCCCTAAAGATTACTATTGATCTCAACTCAAATCTCAATAAAAAAAATTTGGGTTTGCCGACTAAATTGTAGCTAAAATTTTGCTCTTACCATTTCTGTCTCTAGCCTCGAAAACCCATATAAGGTCCCGACACAAGTTGTGTACCTTTCTCTTTCATGTCAGTCTTTCTCTACCCAAACCCACCTGTGATACTCTCTTCACATCCCTAGCTTTCTCAAGCTGCTGCTTCCCCTCCATTTCTCCTGCGTCCACCTCTCTCTCTCCTCTCCCATTAGCGTCTCTCGTAATGTAATTAATAGGTTTTGTGCAAAATCATTCATCTTTGATACCCATAGGTGGGTATTTATATCTTGTTATTTGGAACCAAATGCCTGCAAATTAGCGTCTTCAAATCCAGGTGAACAAGTTGTCTTCAACATTCAAGTCGCCTTCACATTCAAGTCGCACCTTATTACGGCAAAAACTGTGATATTTGCCAACATTATTGAAGATTTTAAGCTGTAGAAAATTGTACAGTGGGAACTCTCCAACCAATTGGTTCCAAAATTGCAACTGCTTATCCTTACAATTTTGCAATGTTCATAATTAGCAGGAAATTATGGAATTCTCAAAAGAACCCAATCGGAATACCCTAGTAGGGAAAGAGATATGTATACTCAATTAACAAGAACCATAAAAGGCAATCCATAAAGATGAGACCCAATTCTTTGCTGAAGATAGCAAGGGGAATGTTGCTGTGAACTGAGGTGAACTGAGAACCCAATCAATAGAAGGCCAGATGGAATGAGCATCGTAGCAACAAAGAAAAGACTATTTTTTTTGACAAAACCTCTTTCATGGCAACTATGGCTGTTACCCAAAAAAAGAATGGAGAGAGCAGCAGGAGAGTATCCAATACCCCCATTAACAATTTCACTTCCATAACCAAAACGCATCTCTCCATTTCCTTCGACTTCGAAGTTGGACATCACGAGCTCCTCAGTTTCAAAGTCCATAACTCACTCCACCTACGCCAGCATGACTATCTCCACACCTATCCATTAACAAAGCATTCTCATATAGGGCTATCCAATAACAAAGCATTGGGCTATCCATTAACAAAGCATTCTCAAATAGGGCTTCAAAAGAGAGTGGATTTACAGATAATCTCTTGAAAACGGCTCGATTTACAGACAGAATTTCTTCAAAAACGACTCGAGATGACTCTTTTTCTGCAACTTCCGGCTGACCCATGGCCGGGTAAAAGTCTTCAGCCCTGTATTTAGCCAGAATTGCTAAATTTCAGGCCAAAAGAGATATGGTTGAAACCACTGTTTTTGCTGTAATCCCGATAGTTTGGATCAATGGGTTTTTGGGGGATTGAGACTAGGAAAAAAACTGGTTTTGGGGTAGAGTTGAAGACTGCAAATTAGGGTTTTTTGTTAGTCCAAGTGGACCGAAATGGATGATTTATTTTTGGTTCAATCACAATGGGGGGAGAGAGCGAGTAGTGGACGAAGTGAGTGTCTGTTAATGGGTTGGAAGTAGGGGAGGGAGGGAGGGAGTTATGGATGTCACTGGTAAGAGTATAAGATATAGATCCCATGTTAGGACATTAAATGTGTCTTTAAGAGTAGAGAGAGAAAACGGGAAAGCAAAATTTTGGCAACCGATAACCTGCTAAAAAGCAAGTGGACCAGTAAACCCCTATCCTAATCTTGAGATTCGAGTTGAGATCAACAATGATTTTTACGGTACTCACCTTATTGTGTGTGGCAGGGTCTTATATGATCATTACTCATTATATTATGGGTTTTGTTAGGCCATATCACTTGCGGTGTAACTCTTAAAGTGTTCAACATTTTAGACATTTAGATACCCTTATCTTAAAGTATAGTAGTTTTTTGTTTGGAGGTATTTTAAGTAATTAGTGAAAGGTAAACCAGAAATTCCTAATATAAATAAAAGTATTTATTTACAATAGTGGACAATGACATCACCGATATGGTGTGTGACATTACCTATAAAATGCATTAATTGTTTTTAACTACTAATAGAATGCCATGATTTTTTTATAAAAGTATCCATTCTATCATTCTCAATGACCAAAAATGCCCTTACTTGAAAAAATTTGTATTACAATTCAAGAGTATTTTAGTGCCTAAAAATGTTGAGCACTTTAAAGGTCTACACCACCAAGTGGTGTAGCCTAAGAAAACCCTTACATTATATTATATATATTGTTAATATATTTGTTATAAAACACAGTACTCATAACTTATTTAAACCTTCATAACAAAACATTCTCTTTCTAGAAGAAATATAAAAGTTTTTCTTTCTGACAGATACATGTCAACAAAACAAACACGCCCTAAGAGAGTTTCACAAATAGCGATAACTGTTTAGAGCTTTATCTAAACCTACGTACCAAACCAGCCAAATCCTAGCAATTTGGGATTCCAAGTCACAATCAGCAATGATCTTCAACGCTCCCCCTTAGCATTGATTTTCTAATGTTGACAATTATCAAATATTGAGGATATATATTGATTGAAAGTTATCGAATATTGAAGATATATAATGACTTTTTTGAGTTTCCTATTTGTGGGATTACAATTGTAATGAGATTTGTTTCCTATAGGTCAAGAATTGTAACTCTATAAATCAGAGTAAACCATAGTAATCGCCATGAATGAGATACTGGTTTACCCTCCGTGGATGTAGGCATGATAGTTGAACCATGTATATGTCTTGTTGTTCTTTTTAGCAAGGATCCGGCTACAACTTCAGATATCGTTGGTTCTTTGACTAATTTTAGTTGAGGTATTTCCCTTATTTTTCTGCTGATCGGGTCAATAGTCCAGTTTCTTTTATCTGTGACAATGGAAGATTCAGACCCTAACTCTTGCATGAAACTTACAACTATCTCTTTGAATGGGTTGAATTATATTGCTTGGTCAAAAGCTATTTCTTGTTCTATTTGAAAAATTTAAACTTGGACACATAACTAGGAAGAAAATTATGAATCTCAATTTCAAAACCTCTGAAGAAAGTGTTGAGAAATCTTCCCCGGTTGCTAATAATAAGAAATAAGAAAAAAAAAGGCCTTAAAATAATGGTGTAGGTGGATGATCTAACAATTATCAGCAACCAAATAACAACACTGGTTCTTCCTCCACACATGATTCTTCTTCTTTATTCTCGGATATAGGTAACCCTTATACTTTCACGTCTTCCTGTGACACTTTTTCTTGGATAATAGACTCAGGGGCTACATATCATATGACTGGTAACTTACAATGTCTATATACCCTCAAAAATAATAAAAACATGAACCCATTGTCTATTACTAATAGTTCTTTGATTCATGTCTATGGAATGGGTAAGACTAATTTCTTCTCCAAGATAACTCTGAAGTTTTGTTTATATCATCCTTTTCCTCTAACTTGTTGCCTGTTAGTAGAATTACTCAGAGCATGAAGTGCAATGTTATTTTTTCTCTCAACTTTGTCTCTCCAAGACCGGGTCATGGAGAGGAAGATTGTTGAAGGAAGACTGTCTCATGGGCTATATTTATTTAATCAGGAGAATAAGACTTTATTTGCCACTCAAGATAATTTCGATATTAATAAATTGTGGCATTGGAGATTTGGACGTCCTTCAGATAACTATCTTTAAACTCTCATTCTTGTGAAGTCTGTAAATTTTTAAAATAGACGACTTTATTTTCAGTCTTCTATGCAGTTTCAAATGAACCATTTTATTTGATATATTTTGATATGTCGGGATCAAACCCAGTTGATTATTATGTTGATTTTAAATATTTTGTTACTTTTAATGATGATTGGTCATGTGCTACTTGGGTATATTTATTGAAATAAAAATCAAAAGTTTTTTTTATGTTCAATGAATTTTCCAAACTGATTTCTACTCAACACAATGGTAAGATCAGAAGTCTGCGGACTGGTAATGGCATAGAGTATGTGAACAAAGTTTTTTCTAAGCATTTATTGAATCTTGGTATTATACAACAAACATCGTGGGTTGTAACTCCTTTGCAGAATGGAGTTGCTGAAAGAAAAAATAGACACATTTTGGAAGCTACAAGGTCTTTGATATTTCAGATGCATGTTTCAAAAATTTATTGGTCAGAAGCTGTTTTAACTGCTTACTATCTGATTAATAGACTTTCAAGTAACATTCTTAAAAATAAACTTCCCATTGAAAATTTGAAAAATAGAAAAAATTGATTTGTCCTATTTGCGAGTATTTGGATGTATGTCTTATGTTCGTGTGGTTGGGTAAAACCGGGATAAACTTGATAAACGTTCGAGTAGATGTATCCTTGTTGGATACTTCTCTACTCAAAAGGGAAATAAGTATTATGATCCTACAACTAAAAAAATGCATATTTACAGAGATGTTCAATTTGTTGAAACATAGCCATATTTCCATGACACATAAGAGAGTGGATTGGAAAATACGACTCAAGAGGAGTGTTCAAGAGATCATTTTCCCTTACATAATATCAATACCAGTGATGTGTCCAACATACCGAAAACAAGTCATGATGATCAAGTTAAGCTGAAGATATCTTTGAAACTTCCCAAACTATCTTGGAAGAAGAAGACTCCACCGTGACCTTAGCCCCACTTAATCCCCACTTGTGCAGGTCTTCTCGTATCTCTCAACTTTCCTCTAGACTATAAGATTTTTATACTTAGTATGCAGTTTTTTATCTTGTTCAAAATTATATTTCTTAGGAAAGTATCTCTTATGGCTATTTTATTTTTTTGAGTTCTATTTTTAATAATTCTGAACCGAATAATTTTCAAATTACTATTTCTCATCTTGTGTGGAGGAAAGACGTGACAGAGGAACTTCAAGCACTTGACAAGAACCATACTTGGGACATTATCAACCTATCTAAAGTGAAGAAAGTAATTGGTTGTAGATGGATTTATAAAATCAAATATAATAGTGATGGGTCTGTTAATAAACATAAGACCAAGTTGGTGGCCAAAAGATTTACTCAAACTTATGGAGTTGATTATAAATAGACTTTTGCACCAATTGTCAAGATGAATACTGTTCGTATTCTTTGGTCTGTTGCAGTTAATTGTGGGTAGTCTTTGCATCATATGGATATTAAAAATGCCTTCTTACATGGTGACCTTGAAGAAGAAGTCTATATGAGTCTTCCTCCCGACCATTCTAAAGAAAATGAGAAAAGTCTTGTATGTAAATTAGAAAAGGCTTTGTATGGACTTAAACAATCACCTCACGCATGGTATGCCAAACTCAGCACAACCTTGATGAGTGTTGGGTTTCTTAGAAGTTTAGTTGATTCTTCAATGCTCATAAAAAGGAGAACTTCAGGTACAGTAGTTGTACTCATTTATGTTGACAATATTATCCTTACAGGTAATGATAAAGAAAGCATCATGAAACTTAAAAATTATCTTCACAAGAAATTTGACATCAAGGATCATGGTTAACTAAAGTATTTTCTCGGCATTGAAGTAGCACACTAAAAAATGGACTATTCATTTATTAAAAGAAATATATATTAGATCAGTTGAAAAAAACTAGGAAACTAGGAGTCAAACCCGTTGACACTCTTATTGATATTAATTACAAACTTAATTCAACAAATAGAAAACCTCATGACGATGACTTATAGGCACATTGATTTATTTGATTGTGACATGATTAAAAATAATGTATGTGGTTAGTCTTATGATCTAATTTATGCATAGTCCTAGATCATATCATATGGAGGCTGTCGATAGGATTATCAAATATCTTAAATCGTTGTCCAGCAAAGGTGTTGGGTTGAAACCGAATGGCCACTCTAATGTTATTAGTTATTCGGATGTTGACTGGGCAGACAGTCCAATTGGCAAGAGGTGAACTTCTGACTATTTTACATTGGTCGGAGGAAAGAGGCCGAGTATAGAGCTATGACTTCAACTATAAGTGAATTGCTATGGCTAAAATACTTACTTCAAGATATGGGGTTCCCAACGGTCAATCCAATGGAGATGTTCTGTGATAATCAAGCAGCTATGCATATTGCCTCCAATCTAATTTTTCATAAAAGAGCCAAGCCGATACAAGTTGATTGTCAATTTATGAGAGAAAATGTTCAATAAAAAATTATTAGTACTCCTTATGTTCGAAGTGAAGACCAACTTTGGATATGTTTACCAAAGCTATTGTAAAGACAAAGTTCCATTAGATACTATCCAAGTTGGGCTCCATTGATATCTACGCACCAACTTGAGGGGGAGTATTGACAATTATCAAATATTGAGGATATATATTGATTTTTTTGAGGTTCCTATTTTGTAGGATTACGATTATAATGGGATTGATTCATAAAGGTCAAGAATTGTAACTTTATTGTTCTTTCTCTATCTTCACCATTTCCTTTATTACAAATTCAACATCTACACTCCCCCTTAACGTTGATTCTCTACACATGACAGCAAGTTGTATTTTAAGCTTTGCAATTTGTGAAAGCAACATCCTTTGCCTCACCAATAGAGGTTCTGGTAGACAAGTGAAACATCTTGTGCATATGCTGCATCTATATATTTTCGATTTGATTTTCGAGACTGTAAAGATCTTCATGGTTTGGTTTGTTGACGTCACTTTGTTACAACTCCTGTGGTGTTAGAGCAACCTGTGACTCACTTGCCGCCTTATGAACCTGTCATATGCCTATCTTCCATAGACTCATTGACATGCTAGTGAAAGTTCCGTCACTTGATGACGGGTGACAATTGTTTACAACATGTTACCGGCGACATGACCAAGATGAGGCCATAAATCTAGTATAGCACTTCAGTAGGTTTTATCGACATATTCAATCCCCATAAATAGAATATGCACCTCCTTTATTTATCACCCATGCACAATCAGATCTCTCTATCTTCAAATTCTTGAGAATTTTTTCATCATCTGGTCCAAATAACAAATAACGTTTTGTAGCAGTGTTATGCATAATGAATACCAAATTCTTTACCATGGCAGGAACATGATACACCTCGTTTAAGATAGTCTCTCCACCATTTCTTTGTCGAGTAATGCACATGGTACATACATTTGCCATAGGATACATTGAGTTGTCTGCCGTCACTAAAGCACAATTACCGTAGAACTTTCACAGCCACATGAATTTCTTGTGGTTGCATGTTATGTGGTGTGAATAGCATAAGTTCATTAGCTAATCAGACGAGTATTCTACATCTTAGTTGCATCTATATCTGATATAGTGAGAGCAAGGAAAATCTCCCCTCATGGTAAACTCCCATTGAGTCGATTTCGATAACCTATGGAAACCTGATTTGCTCACCGCAATCACTATATGTAGAGGATAAAAACCAAGGTTGGACAAAATAAGGGAAAAAAAAATAGTGCAAAAAAAAAAAAGAATGGAACCTCAAAGATTTACGTGGGTCGGCAAGTTGCTTACATCCATGGGGCAACAAAGTTCTCTTACACTAATAAGAAAAACACCAAACATGCATGGAGAATACAAGGGATTACAAGCTCTCTCTCTCAAGCCCTAAAACATGGTCTTTCTCTCTCAATCATACCAACCCAAAAGGACTAAAGAACTAACCCTTCTCTCTTGCATAATTCCATATGTTTTCTCTTTCTACGGAGCATACTTTTATAGAGAGAAACCCCCAAGAGGAGCCACCACGTGACTCTCTGTCCAATTCCTAATTGGACTGTCTTTCACACTTTTTAGGTTTAGCAGTAGATTTCTATCTCCCATAGAAATCACACACTATCCAAACTATTTTCTAGGTTACGAAATGATTCCCTTTTCCCAAAGAAATACTTGACATTTTTCCCATACAAAAAAGGTCACTAACTAATCCCCCGAAATAGGAAAGCATATCCCATATAATTAAGAGATTTTTGTGAAATACGACAACTCTTGGACATGATTACTGGATCGCTATGAAGCAGATCCTTCAGTATTTGAAAGGAACTTGTGATGTTGGTATTTGTTATAGCGAAATAGATTTGAAAGTCATTGGTTTTGTCGATTCTGACTTTGCAGATGACTTGAATAAAAGAAGGTCCACTACTAGATATGTTTTTTCTTTTGGAGATGGTGCAGTTTGTTGGTTATTAAGGTTGCAGTCTGTGGTGGCGTTGCCTTCTATAGAGGCTGAGTATATGTCACTTACTTATGCATCTAAAGAAACAATTTAGTTAAACATGAAAAAGATATTCTACTTCATTGTGATAACAATGAGTGCCTTGTTTCTAGCAAGAAATCTAGCCTTCCATGACAGGACTAAACATATTGATGTTCAATATCACTTTATTCGTGATGTGGTAGAAGATGGAAAAAATTTATTGCAGAAAATTCTAATAGATGACAATCTAGTGGATATGTTAACTAAGCCCATTGGGAAAGGGAAGTTCACTTGATGCAGAACTTCCTTTGCGCTTGTGGTTACTTGATGATTAATAAATGGTGGGTACCAATTTCTTGTAGCAGACTAGTCAGAATGGAAACATGTCTTCAAGTGAGAGAATGTTGGATTTGTGAATGGATTGTTTCCTATCTTTAGGCCATACGAGATGTATTTTGAGCAAATATCATCTCCTATATTGTAGGAGAGCGAATATGCTAAGATAAGCCATATTTCCTAGAGATGTGGCCTACCCAATCTTTATAGGTAAAATACTCAATATTTCCTGGAGATGTGGGAAGATCCCTATTATATGGGGAGGAAAGCTCAAGATATGGGAAGCCTAATTACATTAGGATTGGGATATCTTGACTCTTAAAGATATGGAATCTTGAGGAGGTATGACGTGATTGCTCTTGGGACTTCTCTAAAGCGCATCTTTGTAGAGAGAGAATACAATGCAAGGAAATCTAGAGAGAGTTAAGGGTTAGTTCTTTAGTCCTTTTCGGCAGGTGTTCTTGAGAGAAAAATATCATGTTTTAGGGCTTGAGAGAGAGATTGTAATCTCTTGTATTCTTCATGATTGCTTGTTGTTTTTCTTATTAGTAGAAGAAACTTTTGCTGCCCCGTGGACCTAGACAACTTGTTTAACCATGTAAATCTTTGTGTTTCTATTTTTTTATTTTTATGTAATATTTTTCTTTCCCTTATTTTTGTGGATCCTTGATTTTTATCCTGTACACTATAGTCACCTTTCGACTATCATTGCTCTTCATTTATCATCCTGTTTTCTCGGTCTTTTCTTGGCATTCTACACTTCTTCATGAAGTGACCTAGCTTACCACATTGATAGCAAGTCTTTTGTCACCTCTTATCTAGAATGTGTCACTATTATCTTCCTTCTTTCAAGGTCGGACTTTGAGGTCGGATTTGTGCCATGACAACTCAACCAAAACATACAATCGACATAACATTATAGCTCTAACACTCACCCTCACTATGCTCTATGCCACAATTTGAATCATCGTTACTCAATCTCACCATGACCATTACCATCTTCCCCTAACATTTCATCGAATGAATCCCTGGTACCAAAATCCCATTATCAATACTTAAGCTGTCTGCTTTGTTTCCTTTTTTTTTTTTTTTTTGGGTAAATCAGTGGGGGACAAGCCCCCTACCCGGTTTTCAATAATCCCATTATCAAGACTTGAGCTATCTACTTCGTTTATTTGAGATATCAATTCCTTCAATCCTTTGCCTCAATAAATAAGCTATGTTCTAATCACATAGAATTATTTATCCATCACTAGCACAAGAGGATGGGATCAACATGCTTTAGCTAGCCATTCATGTGCTTCTTTAAGTACATCATGTTGGGTTTATGTTGCCTTATGAGAGTTTGTATGAGCATTTTATATAGTGAAACATAAACTCAGTGGGAGTGTGGTCTTTTTGTGGACTATACTAGGCTAATGTTATCTTTTGATACTCTGACTAGGCTCGATGAGCTAGGCCAGCCGTGATTTGAAAAAACCCAAGATACCTAGGCATAGGGATCCACCGAGAAGGGTTTAGTGGGTTATCCTTTGATGAGGTCGGAGTATGCCCAGATGAGAGCCAGGGACTGTGTGGCCCTTGCGTGTGATAAATAGCCTTTAGAGACATGGCTAAAACCTCACCGTTATACCATCACACGACATGTACATAGATAGCTGTTTTGAGATTCACCAATGAGGGTGAAGTATGTACATGTGTAAGAGATTACCCCTATACACCAAAGAGTCATGGTTGCATCATGATCTGGAAGAACATAATTTTTTGTCTCTAGGGGAGAACCTGAAATCCATAAACTAAGATTGCATCCTCTAGTCTATTAGATGACTTTGGTGGTCCAATCATGAGCCCCTGCAGTGGACTGTGGGTCATGGGAATTGTTGTGTCAGTTTGAGAGAGCTCGGCGGATCGTGATTCGCAGTTGAAGATGAAGTGCTCAATATATTGATAATTTCCTAGATCTAACGGATCCGATTCCCATCAAAATTAATTAATTTTATGTTTTGTGATTTTTAGAATTTTTATTTGAATTTTTGTGAATCTTATGATATTTTATTTTTGTCATTTGGGTTTATAAATTAAGAAAAATTAATTTTTCAATGTTTTAAATAAAATATAAGATTTAAAAATTCTAAATATGAAATAAAATATTTTCTAAAAATATATGGGACCTCCATAAAATATGGGGCCCAAAATTTAAATACATGTGAATTAGGTGGGGTCCACACGTGACCACCAAAAGAGTGACACACCCTACTCATTCACGTATGCTGGGAAGAATGTTTATCCCTTGTTGGCTTATCTTTTGGGTATAGCCATGGTAAGGTTGAATATTTGATATATTTATTAAATCTTTGAATCAAGATCGGTTGATCCAATAATTAAGGATTGGATACAGTAAAATATAAAATTTCTTTATTTAATGGCAATCTTGATTCAATAATTAAGGATTTGATATATTAAAATATAAGCTTTTCTTATTTGATGGGAATTGATTTAGGAAATGGAGGATAAGACTCTAGCTCATCTCTTTGAATCTTGATGGTAGATAAAAGAGATTGATGACTCAAATCTCTCACCCCACAAGTCTCCTTAAATTTATGGTTGAGATTTGACCCTATGAATTGAGGCAAAATCTATGGTGTAGAAAATCTATAAAAAGAGGTTTCCCCAGTTGAAATTTGACCCTATGAATTAAGGCAAAACCTATGGCATAGAAAATCTATAAAAAGAGGTTTCCCCATGAGATACATATTCTCTTATCTCTTTAGCAATTCTCTCTCTCTTTACCCAAAATTCAGCTCTCTTTCAAAGGGGAGGCACACGCCAATTTTTCATCTCTCTCCAAGTTGCACCATGTTTTGGTGGCACACACCACCTCTGTTCTTTATAGGTGGCAAAGGGGTGGAACCCTTTGCTAGTAGATCTCTCCCTCTCTCTTCATATTCATCTCTCATCTCACTGTAATCAAGCTAAGAGGCTTGATCAAGATTAAGCAATTGAGTGGATTTTTGTCATATTAGGAAAATCAACATACCAATCATAGATCCCGAGCACCATCAGAAAGAGGAGACTCGGTGTGGGGTGTACTAAGCTCGTTTGAAGTAATATCCAGTAATTTGACCTTGTTAAATATTTACTTCTCTTCCCATAAAGCATAAAGTCTAGTTTTGTTTTTTAAATAAATAATTGTATTTGAAGAGGTAGCATTTGATAACCGATTTAATTTTTATTTTATTTATTTCAAGAGTGGTTTGATTATAATTGGACATTGTATGTGATCTTGCCGGTATAGAGGTAAAGAATTTTTTTTAATATATATACACCGTGCTTTATCTTAAAGTCCTTTCACATCAATGGTAGTAGTACATTTTACCTGGATAATTCATAGAAACCTTCATTAGTTTGTAGAGAAAATTCAATTCCAATGCTCTCAAGTAATTCCTCGTATTGTGAGACATAGCAATTCAACTGAAAACGCAAGATCATATCTTTCTTTAACACTAATTTATATGATACGTTAATGGCTAATTTAAGAAAAACTTTAAATTAAATGGGGCCTGTTCTGGCAGGTCCAGTCGGTTCTTTCAAATTAGGCAAAATCAGCCGGTTCAACAACTAGAAATTTTTTAAAAAGTTGAAAAAATTTGGAGCTGGTTTGCACAGATTCTTTTACAGAATTGCCCTATTTTATCAAAGCAGAATGGATCGGGTAGAACCGGCTGGTTCATAGGAGAAACCAAACGATTCCTGAAATTTTAACGGATCTGGATGGGTATGGCAGATTGCCGATTTGGATTGGTCAGTTCCGATCTGGATCACTCTAAATGGAGGAATATTATATGTCCATTGTGTCTTTCCTTTTGATATTTTTGGAAAATTGAAATTTAACCGGTGGCCTTTTGGTTTTGGGCACCAAGTAATTTTCATAGAGTCACTCATTATTAAATAATAATAAAATTCAAAATACCATATGCGTCCCTGATTTAGTGGCTCACAAATATGACGATTTATCAATGTCATCCTATGTTGAGTAGCAAACAAATTACATGCACAACACGCACAACACGCACCTTAGTAAATTTGGAAACACACGAAATCACACAGATTATTCTTAAGTAAAATTGTTTCATGCAGAAACTGTAAAGCATCCATCTTAAAGATGGATGCAAGTAGGTGTTCTATCTTAAAAACAATAGAAATTAACGATCTAAATATTTTCTTACTAAAGTTATTTTTTTAAAAAAATTTATTTATTCTTTCATATTCATGATCTCTATGTTAGAGATTACATGTCCTTAAAAATTAAGTTTTAAAATCTATCTTAAAAATATATTTATTAAGAGGCCCGCATTTCTACATATGCGGGTTTAGCTACATAGAAAGCGGGTCCTATTCTTAAAGGACACAGTTTCTATGCGGTCAAACCCGCATATTTTAAAATATGGGCCTATTAATTAATCTATTTTTGAGAGGGATTTTTGGACTTAATTTTTAACAATCTCTAACATGGAGATCATGAATATGAAAAAATAACTAAATTTTAAAAACTAGAAATAACAATTCCAGTAAGAAAACATTTGGACCGTTAATTTCCATTGTTTTTAGATGGAAACATAGTTGCATCCATCTTTAAGAGGGTGCATATGTAGAAATGCTGCCCAGCCCACATGGAACAATTTTCCAAAAGAAAAACTCCATAATTTTATGACATTTTTTTTTTTGGGTTTGTTTGGCGCATTTACTAGCCATATGTCACATTCCTTCTCCGCCTTGTTGATAGAAATCGTAGGAGTCCCCACACGCTAGAAATAACGAAAATATATGCGCAAGACAAGATGGGTTTGCCTTCCGTTTTATGGATCCGATGTTCATTTTTTTGCACTATGTTGTCTTATTTGATAACTAGAACCATGGGGCTTCTCCATAATGAAAATTGTTAGTCTTGAGAGATGGTCGGGGAGTTGGGGCGTTTGTTGGAAGAATGATATTTGTACTACGGTATTCTGGAAGAGAGAGATGTGTCTCTAGGCGTTTTTGGCGAAGCGAGATCCCAAATACCGATATCCCACTCAAGATCGTGTACTCAATTAGCCAAATACGAAGTAGATGAATATAACTATAAATTGAGTGGGATAAATAAAGAAAACATAAAAAAAACACACCGCAACAACACACGATTTACGTGGTCCACCCCGTCGGGTTACATCCGTGGCCTCAACAACTAAAAATCTATTATCACAATGAATATTACAATTTTGGTTTACAAGAGATAATACCTATCTCTAAACATTGGTAAAAGACCATCACCGATCTTCCTTTCTAAACTCCCTCTCCCGACCAAATAACATCGTCGATCAACATCCTCTTTTCCACCGCAATACCACTACCGAAAAGTTAACCTCGAGAGCAACCAAGCGACTTTCTCTTTCTAGAAGTGAAAGTTAACTAATCCAAAACTTATGGGAATACCGCCTCTCTTTCAAAGGCCATATCTCACTCTCTGTTGGTGACCCATCTCCATATTGGAGATCCATTCCGATAACCCCCAAAGGGGTGACCCTCAAAAGATGGGTATTATGTCCTCCTTCATTCTCTTATAAAGCTATCAATTTCTTACTTCTCAAGAAAATTCATTTTCTAGTTGCTATAATACCCTTAATCTTTTTAAGAAAATATGCGTATAGTGATTTGGCTATCACTAAACTCAACAATCTCTATCTTGATAGCAAAATCACCACAATTGCCTTGGCAAGCTTCATTGAATAGATTTTTTGATTTTTTCTCACTTGTATCCATTGTTGCATCTATTGTAGAATTTTGACAAATACTTGACCTCCATATTTCTCCACTTCAAACCATGTATCCATCAAACTTCAAGATTGCTCCTATCAAACTTCAAGATTCCTCCTTTTCTCAATGCGAGCTTTAGCCTCGTACACACTTTGTGTTCTGATACCAATTGTAGGGTTCTCAGGAACTCTTTGCTTTCAAAATCGGGAATCCCAAATACCGAGATCCCACCCAAGATCGTGTACTCAATTGGCCAAATGCGAAGTAGATGAATACAATTATATATCGAGTGTGCGAAATAAAGTATACCACAACAACACCCGATTTATATGGTTCACCCAGTGGTTGAAAAATCAGCGATCCGATCCCGAATCGGGCGATCTGGATAGTGTAGTGCCCAAGCCGTTCCGGTTTTAATAAAGAACGAGATGTGGATAAATATTATTTTATTATTAATAAAACCTCAAAATTTGTTGAGCCAATTAATTTATTATTAATAAAACTTTGAAAAATGTGCTCTTGACGTCACATAATGTCACGCACCTGCTCCTGCCTTGTCAGCCAATTTTTTAATAAAAAACTCCTACATAATAATTATATCCCACATGATATACCCTTACACATCACACTTGGCCATGCCACTCAACTTGTGCATATGGGTGTTTGCAAGTAACTTATATGTGCCATTCTCATCCCACATCTTTTCGATGTGGGACATTCTCTTTCACAAAGCCCAACAGTTGCACTACAAAACATAAAATACATGGGAAATTTTTCAATATTTCTAATGTAAGGAATAAATTTCCCAAATTTCTATCTAAAATAAAAGACAGCTACTACTCCAACTTAAAGAGAAATTAATATTTTAATAAAACTTAATGTTCAAATAAAATATTTTCAACCCGATGGAGTAAATTTACAAAATGCTCGTGTTGGAACACAACTAAATTAAAGGTTTACTGGTATAAAATTGGTCTAGACCTCTGAAGTTATATTTGATCAAATTCTACCTTAAAGCATATACGATATTTTTACATAAATACATATTTACATATTTTTATTGACAGCATAAGATTTTCAATCTCAGTTGGCTAGTCAGTCCACGGTCCGATGGCCATTCTGATATGAGGAATGGCTTCCACTTCTTTATTCTTATTTTTATAGTAAAATGATGATAAAATAATATAATACAAATCAATAATTCTAATTTCAATGTATAATATTGTATTTAGTTAGGTTTTAATAAATGTTTAATTAGAATCTTCATACAGAGAAAGAACATCTCAATATTCGCATGTTGATGCAAAAAAATGAAAGTTCTTAATGTGGTACACTCATTTCATATTGGATTCCTATAAAACAACATTTATGGTGATTTTTACTTCTCCCTATAAGTAAAGTTTAACTAACAAAAAACTCATGGGAATACCGCCTCTCTCTCAAATGATATATCTCTCTCTTTTGGAGACCCATCTCCATATTGAAAATCCATTCTCATAACCCCTAAAAGGATGACCCTCAAAGGATGGGTATTATGTCCTCATTCACTCTCTTATAAAGATATAACATTCTTGCTTTCTAAAAAAATCTATTTTCTATTTCTCATAATACCTTTAATCTTTATAAAAAAATATAGATACAGCGATTTGGCTTTCACCAAACCCAACATCTCTCTCTACAACCGTTTATTATAGAGGCCATTTTCCTTAGTCCTCCCACGATCCGATAAATCACATAGAGTTATCTTTCTAAGGATTAGAGAAATTTCCAACCAACTCTAACTATGCTTATTTTCTCTCCTCTATCCAAAACAAATAATGTAATTTTATAGAGGTCCACCCACCCATAGGGGACGAACCATCTAATTCAACATCTCCCACTGGTCCCTTAGTGGGTGTACATAAAGATGTTTGTCCCTCGTCTTTAATTGGTGATGCATCACAATGTATGGGTCTCCGACAAACTATGAGGGAAATGTAGTGTGAGAATGTAAGGAGTGATATATCTTTCTAGAGTGATGCACATTAAGGTTTTCACTAAACTAACATTGGACACCACTTCTCTCTTATCTAAAACAGCTCCAGCTAGCCCTAAACATGCTTGGCCAACCGAGTGATAATCATTATGTTTGTACTAATTTTCTAGGTACCAATCGATGTGTGATAACAAAGGCCTTCCCCAGTCATATATTATTCTTATTTAACCTAACTATTTTACAAGTTATGCACTTCTGCAGAGTGAAACACATTAAGGTTCCATCAAACTAACGAACACCTTTTCTTTTATCCAAAGCACCTCTAGTGTACACTAGAGAGATTTGGCCAACCGAGACGACGAGAATCATGTTATACAATAGTTACTTGGGTACTAACCGTGATGTTTATGTAAAACGTCTTCTTCCCTAGTTCAAATTTGTTTTTTGTTTTGAACAAATTTCTTTCAGAACTGTGATTGAATTAAACATAAACATCTGGGGAAATGCTTTAGTAATGAAATTAAGCCTTCACTTCTGAATATAGTTTCAGGGTCACCAAATATCAAATGATGACTGGCTACTCTCCCACGGTATAATATGGGATCGAGATTATCCTTAAAGTTCTACATATATAGTAACGTCGGTCTTGCTAAACATGTGTGGTATGATTTATATGCCAAAGTGTAAATAGTTGGAAGCAATAGGATCTATGTTAGATTTAGTCCATGGTGGTCCTAATTCAATTGCATCCATGCATCCATGCATCCCAACACACACATTGTGCCCTAAGGTTGCACCAAAGCCACTGCAATGAATATCTCTGATCTTCACACCTGGCTATACATGATCGAAGGTAATTGTAATGTGAATAATGATGATTTTCAACCATGGAATCCCATGTCTGTCTCTCATCGAGATGATATTCACATGCCTATCGATATTTCATCGTCCAATGTCCTTCTAAATTGAAAATTGGTTCCAGTCTTTGAAAAGTTGGTATGGAAACATTTAGAGAAAAGGAAGAGAGCCATACGAGTGTGTAGTGTGCGTAGAAAGAGTGTGTAGTGTGCGTAGAAAAAGTGTGTAGAGAGGTGTGTAGAGAATCGTAGAAGAGTGAGAAGAAAGAGAAAGATAGAGAAAAAGTGGGTAAGTGTTTGTAGAAGGCAGCAGCCTCTTCTTTAGTGTAAAGCTCAATTTTTGAAGAAATAAGCAAATGAGATGAAAGATAAGTATATTATCTCTCTTCCTATAGTTCCTTGATATCGTTAATTGAATTTAATTTTAGTCTTATCTTAATAATAAGAAAATGAGATTGAAAGATAAGATTATCCTCTCTCTTCCTATAGTTATTCAAACTCCATCAGGCTAGAGACGCCTTCAATTCTCGTGAATTGAACTCCCTTGAGCTCACATTGTAGTAGAAAATGAGGGGAATGTAGGTTGAAGAAGCCAGTGAATCCAAGAAGCAAAGCTTCGAGATTCGTTGTTTCTCCGAGTTTGCAGTGGATGGCTTGATGGTTTCAGTGGAGAGGATGAGGGCTTTTAGTATCTTTTATCTCAAAGAGAAAAACCCGTTTCCCGTTAGTGCAATGCAGGTTCTATATGTTCTGCTGTTATTTATAATTTTCAACTACTAATGTGAGCTGGTGCAGTCTATGTTTTCTTTTTAGCTGATGAAACTTCCAAGAAAACATTGAATTGGTAAGGAATTTTTATGTTTGCTTGTTGTGTGGTATTTATTGTGCACCGAAGCTCTAAACCCGTCAGAATGATTTTTTGGTAAATAAATATGAGAAAAAAACAAACAAAAATAAAGAAAACCAGACAAAAAAAAAAAAACAAAATAGAAAGATTTACGTGGTTCACGCCAGAAGGGCAACATCCACCGGCACGGCAAACTGAAATCCATTATACTAATCAAAATTACATCATAAATTTTGGGACATAAAGTTATCTCTCTAACCCTGAGCAAAATCTAGTCCAACGGACCCTTTTGAAATATGCTCTTCCAAACGACACTACTGCCGATCTTTCATCTTTATTCCATAACTAAACTAGTGTCTAGAAACAGACTATAACTAAATCACTCTCAAGGAAGAGGCCATAATTGAATCACGAAATAGACTATAACTAAATCACTCTCAAGGAAGAGGCCATAATTGAATCACTATCTTAGAAGAGAACTTTGAAAGCAACCAACACTTTATCTAACTAAAAGAGGAAATCACCCAAAATTTCTATGGGAACTACTTCTCTACAAGACACTAATCTCTCAATCTTCAGGTGTCTACAGTAGGCACCATTATAATGTTTCTCTCCATATGAAGCTGTCTTCTCTCTAAAAGGAGACCTTGCATTTCATGTATAGGAAGCCCTGTATGGTGACCTAAATAGAACACACAATTTCTCTGCTCTTTCATCACATATATAAAGTTAGAAATCCACACTAAATAGAAAACTTCCTATAGATGTTACATATATCTCAAAAACTACGAGATATACACAATAATCCTTATATTTTTAGATTTCTATTTTCCTTTAGGGGCCGTTTGGATACCTGGAAATATATTATCTGTGAAATATATTACTAGCGTAATACATTATTGAGTAATACATTACCTGTAAAAGGATTGTTACTGTTTGGGCATTAGTTAGATGAAACCTAAGAAATACATTGATATTGTTTGGCTATATCTAGAAGAAATATAGGAAATGCATATTTTACCAACAGGTGCCGATAAACTATCATTTTTTAATTTTTTGTCACAAAATTCCATTAAAATGCAGAATTATTATTTCTTTCTTTTCTGTCACAAAATTTCACTAAAATACTGAATTAAAATCATCGTCACACTATTCCAAAAAGATTTCTAATAATAACATCCTCACCATTTCAAAAAGATTTTTTAATAATAACTTGTGCCATTTTACAGTCACGACACTATTTCCTACTTATTTTAAGTGCCTTTGGAAGTTAGCTATATGCAATCACAAGTTTTCTAACACGACATTGGTTTCAACATGATAAGTCATTGAAATATTATGATTGGAATAACTTGATTTTATTTTGATAAGCCTTATTTTTATTTATTTATTATAGAAATCTTTCAAATGTCTCTCTATATAATTTCAAATAAACAATAAATTTATGATACTAAATTCAAAATCTGTAGGGTACGAGTTAAAAAATGGGAAGAAGTTTGATTACTAAACTAGAAGTTTTGGTAATTGTAGTATAACCTTTTGAAGTATTGGATGAGACTAAAGAGGTATGTTATTTGAATTGAGATTTAGTAATCTCATGTGAAGATTATGTTGTGTGAAATTTTTTATTATGATTGTGTTTTGTAATTTATCATTTATCATTGATTATTGATTTTTATTTTTATTATTTTTATTTTTATGTAACAGCTGATACCTTCATATAAGGGGACTGGCTTAAAAAGGGAGGGATCACTTACCTATTATGAACCTATTATGAAGAGAGAGGGTGTAGAAGATTTTTTTCCATGAGAGATAGGGTAGGCAAAAATGCACCCGAAATATTTCCCAAAATTACCCGTCGTAATAGATTTTTCACCTATCACCACACGCGTAATGGATTTGCTGATTTTTTGAAAAATCTCGAGTAATCTCTTTCCATTTCCTCGCGATCAAGTGTACCCAAACGCTCGAAATGTCATATTTTCATGTAATATATTGTCACCTAATATATTTCCAGGTACCCAAACGGCCCTTTAAGAAACTTATCATTATCAATTTGATTCACACATAATATGAGGTTTTTTTTTATGGGTGGTTTTTGGTATCACCATATCCAACAATATTAAGGTTGAAAAAAACCGTGACTAATATGCTGATGGGCATGGATTCACGTCCTTGGCAACAATATCAACAAGTGGTTCTATTTCGCGGAGTACAAATTTGGTTGAAGAAAAAGTTTATTCAATGTTTGCACACCTCTAAAATCCTTTAAAAGTGATAGTTTTGATTCTAGGAAACTATCTATTTGATCATTTTGACATATAGATCCATCAATATGGAGACAAAAAGAAATTCAGATCTTGAAAATAGTATATCTTATAATGTATTATCTGGACCATCCATTTTAAAGATTTTTATGTGTTTATAGTTCTTCTTGATTTGAAAAAAAATTAGAATTTAAAATTTTATAATTAGAGATAAAAAATAACATGTATTGAGAAGACTAGTGCCTCAAGAATGGACGGTTTCTATTCAACCTATAGAATTTTTGGCAAATTTATGCTTTTATCCTTTATAATTTGCAATATTAAGACATATGCCACATTTTATATTTTACGTTAATGCCATTTTTTTTTTCATTTTTTTTAATAATCACCAAGTACAAAACTATTAGTTCTTGACTGCTTTAATCTTACACCTTTTGCAAGGACCAAAAGTGGTTTTCGAACTAGTACTTTCAGACTGCAGTGATTCCTTGTTTTATCTATATTTTTGTGAAGAACCAAAGCATTCTAGAACTATTACGGCACGTTTTGTTCGCGTGAAAATATTTTACATGAAAAAATTATCTCATGCGGTCAAGTATAGGATTATTTTTACATCAATTAGTTGTCAATTAGTGTGAAAAGATGCACTAAGACCAATTGATAAAAAAATATTCCCACGCTTGACGAGATGAGAGAATTTATTGATGAAAAAATATTTTTCTAAAAAACATCTTCACGTGAACCAAACGTACCCTTTGTTGCCAACCACTTTGGTTTATACTTTCTGGTAAGGAATCTAATCAATTCTTAATTGCAATAAGTTCTTTAGAATTGTAGTACATGACCACTTCGATATATACTTTTTGTATTCAAAGTGGTTCAAAACTATTGGTTCTGAGCCACTTACATTGCATTTGGCGAGCGGTCTAGAAACTACTACTTCCATATTGTTTGGATTCCTTAAAATGAGTCATTGAGAAGTATTAGTTTTAAGGTGGGCGTGTTTGAGGAAAAAAAAAAATACAAAATTAGGGGATATTAGCATAAATTCCTCAAAGTTTTTCCTTTGCTGCTACTTTTTTCTCGATGAGCCGCAGAGAGCCCTTTGGATATTACTCCTTCTGAGCACTACCCAGTTGTTGTTTGGTCTTTGATATTTTAAAATGCAAAAAGAATTTTATTTAATATTGTTGGAAGTTAACATAAATATCCACCCTACGCTCAACATGTAAACAAGAATAAACATATATACACTTATACACCCTTCGGTGAAGACCATTCGGCTTTTTTTGCACGCAACGATTTCCTAATGGTCCATCATTGGATAGAAACCAAATCGGTACTTAATTTTCATTTATGGGTGTTTTCTGCTATCTATGGCTCAACAAGTCACAAGTGTAATAAATCGGTGAAGTGTCTAGAGCCTAGCTCTTCCTTACCTGTTTCATACATAGATCACTGTTTTTGAAAATCTGGTGATTCGGGATAGGAATCATTTATTTTGAAAATTGGTATGAGTCCGGTCCACCCCATGGAAGCCTAATTTCATATTTTTTTTTTTTTCCCTTTCTTTTAGCTTTTCTGGTGTTTATTTGTTGCTCCCCCTAAACTCTATCTTTATAATACCCTGTTTTATTTGGGAAAATTTCAATTGCAACTCTAATTCCCCATCTCATGTCACAATAGACTCTCTTGCCGTTTTACTTTCAAGTGGTATAAAAAAACCTTAATGATTTCAACGTGTCCCACATCTCTTATTTCTTTGTTTTATTTACTTTTGAATATACAAATTAGCCCTAACAAATTATTTTATACCGTTTTAACCCAAAAACCTTTTTGCTATTGTTATCAGATCTCCCACTCTCTCATTGAACCATGCTGAGCTCTCTCTCTCTCTCCACTATGGCAATGGATTTCTCTCTCAATTCACCACCATGCTAACCCTAACGACCTACTCACCTCTCTCCATCTCACGGTAAGTCTCTCTCCCTAAATTTTACCGCAGGTTCATCTGTCTGAATCTCTTTCTCTCTCTAATGGCCAACTTGAAAACTCTTAAATCTTTCTTCATCTAATGCACTATTACCTATATTTCTCTATGTAACCTTGTGTTTAAAGAGATAAAGGAACCGGCTACAAAATTTAGATAGAGACTTACATGCAAGAGGGGGTGCAAGAGAGACTAATATGAGAGAGAAAAAGAGGCCTCTACATGGTGAATTGAGAGAGTGGGAGATATAATGCATTGAGGGGCTGAAAAGGGGGAAAACATAATAAAAAAAGGTTCTTTGAACGTGGGGAATTGAGAGTAGGAGATATAATAAAGTTGAAGGGGAAAAAAATGATAAAAATAGTTTATGGTTTGTGGTGGTATAAAATGATTTGTTGGGGCTAATTTTTATGATAAAAATGAATAAAACGGAGATACAAGAGATTTGGGGTACGTTGAAATCCTTAGGGGTTCTTTATGCCGCTTGAAAGGAAGAAGGGATGAGGGTCTACCTTGAAATGTAATGTGCAATTAGGGTTCCATTCCAAATTTTCCCTTTTTATTTTTTGTTTTAACATTTATCCAAATCACTGATTTATTGGCAATTCGACAACCCGACAAGAAACTGTGGGGTGGACAATCCACCGCGCTAATCTGTGTTTTCAAATATTGAATACGTGTATGAGAAAAAGGAATAAGTGAATTTGTTCTAATAAATTTGTGGACAACCATTTTTTCTCTCAAATGATTTCCATTTTCTCTGTCGAGAGCTATGCAGCAGAACTCTGTCATGTCTCTTTTACAACATAAATAACCTCCAAGTTTGATGTGAATTCATCTTCAGTGCAGAAAATTTAGAGAATTACTCAAAATATGAAAATTTTAAATTTTCTTTGTAACAAAAGAAAGGAGCTCCTGATCATGTTCAAATTCGGCCATTTCTTTCTCATCAAGGTTCACCCAGGCCTGTATCCCACTCCGCGATGGGCTGTCGATGAGGACGACAAAATCCATAACATAACCTCCAACGCTGCTCACCCATGCTGGCTTCCCCCATCCAAAATCCGACTCATACAATGGAAAATTACAGTAACTCGAGCATCCAAATGCATAACCCTTGAGAGCCCTCTCTAGAATTGCTCTATTGCTTTTGTCAAGGATTTGAGGTGATTTTAACACTGCTCTCAAGTAATCACTGTTCATTTTCTCAATCGCCCCTCTCAAGCATCTCTGTAGTTGAAGCCTATCAGGTGGTTCTGCAACTCCTCCATGTGCGAGGGCATCAGCCAGCAGGACGAGGTTCCCAAAGGATCCAACTGGCGCCTTTGGTTCCATCTTATCCCTTATATTGACCACGATACCTGCCATCCATGTCCCACCTGTTTCCACCTTCAGGCTCCGCACTCTAATGAAGCACCGCCAGAGAAGTGCCATCACGGCCTCAAAACGTGTGGCTGGTGCCTCTTTGCTGTGGCCTCGCAGTGTAGCTAACCGTTCTGTTTCAAAAGTGAACACTTTGGTAACGGGAGGTGTACACTCCTCAGGTGGTGGAGGCTCGAACACTGTCCTGACCGCAGAAGTTGAGAATGAGGAGCGCCAGTCGAACCTAGGGGCCACAACTGTAAACCTCCCCTGATCACCGCGAGTAATTTCTGCCCAATAGTTCATAAAGTGTGTTTGGGAGACCATGTCACCTACAACATGGTTCATACAGATACCTAGTGCTGTTCCACCACAACTGAATCGGTTAATTTGCACCTTCAAGATGGTGGCTCCTGCACAAAGGGGATCACATGGTAAGAGCTTCCTCAGCTGGTTCACTGGAGGGCTCTCAAGAAACGCCAAGAGGTCTCCATCTACTCTGGCTTCCTTCAACTCTGCGCCCTCATCGTTGCAGTCCACACAAAATTTCTCCCCTGTCTGGGTCGCCGTTCGAACCGTCCCTGCCAATGGATTCGAACCGTCCCTGCCAATGGATAGAATTCAGTCAGAACATCAGCCAGAGATGCCTTCAATCTGTGCGAACCGAGCTCTTTCGAGCTTTTTGTGTAGAAGAAGATGAGGGGACTGTATGTGAAGGGCACCAGTGAATCCAAGAAGCAAAGCTTCATGGTCCGGTGGCTCTCTGGGGTAGCAGAGGACGGTTTGATGGTTTCTGTAGAGACGATGATGACGTTTTGCATTTTGTCACAAGGGCTAGAGCAAAGCAGATTATCTTTTGATGGTGTTATGATTGGTTTCCACCCATTAAGTAGTTGGGATCTTAGTCCCCATTTCAGGCCAATGGAATCAAAACTCTTAAGAAAGCCATGAATTGGAAAAGGAGTCATCCGTATCGGTTCATTTGTGCTTCCTAATCACTAGGCGTGGCAATGGGCCCCGTGACCCGGCCCATCATCTACCTAAGAAACTAGGCCGGGCGGGGTAAAACCACCCGAAGAGTAGGCTAGCGCCCATGCAACAAGAGGACCGGTTTTTTTATTTTTTTAATTTTTTTTATCAAGCCCAGTCCGGCGATGCTCGTTCCAAGCCCTATGACACTAGCCAGGGGTATTGCCTTCCTACATAGTTGAGGAATTGGGCTTTGGTCGGGGTGGCAACGGGTCTGCTTCGGCTGGACCTGGACCGAATGCAGAAAAAACTATGGGACTTGGACCTAAAACCGATTGCAATCGACCCGAAAATAAAAAAATATATTTCAATATTGTGTATATTATTATTAAAATATTTTAATTAAAAATATATAGTTATATTTATTTAAATATTATTAAAATATTATATATTTATATAATAACACTATTCGATTCGGGACCAAGGCCCTGATTCAAATAGTTTTCGGGTCCAATGTTTGGACCCGGACCCGTGTTGTGTCCGGGTCCTTAGCCACCCCTAGAGTCTTTGGTCCTGGTTTTTAATTGCACCGTTGTCAACGTTATTGGGCTTTTTGAGGGCAGCGTAAAGGTTTTGATCCTCTAACTCCCTCCTCATCAATTCCCCCTTTTACTTGTCCATGTTATCATCGAAATTTTCTCGTTGTCAACATTAGGACATCCCTGCAATTGAAGATGACATAATGAAATTATTCTTTTTTTCTCTGTCAAATAACTAAAATAAGAAAAACTTTATATACCATATATGTACGGGTAAGGTGCATCTAAAAAATCTATTAGAAAATGTTGTTAATGTGCTGGGAAACGCTCAAAGCGATCATCTCAACCTCGAGATTTATAGGCATGAAAAAAAAAAAAGGGATTTCAAGTGCTAAAAATAGTTCATTTTCTAAAACAGCATCTAGACTGTATATTTTCAAGATTTTCAAGCATTTATAGAGCGACTTGATCGTTACCATTTTTGGAACTTTAAATTCTATAATTAGGGCAACAATAGATTGTCATATCATTGAAAGAATTTGCGGCACCTAAACTGTATTTTCAGCATAGTTTTGAGATACGCCTTATTTCAATAGTATAAGGTTAATGGGCCAATACCAGGATATGTTTTAAGGAAAAAGTTTATATAAGGTTGGAAAGATGCACATCAAAAATCAATTGGAAAATATTGTTTTAATGTTGAAAAATCCTCTAATTGATCATCTCGACATCGAGATGCATAAATATGGGGAAAAAAAAATTTGAGCCTCAGATATAGTGCATTTTACAACTCATTATCTAGACCGTCCATTTTCAAGATTTTCTTATGTTTATAGATCTACTTGATTTTAACCATTTTTAGAGTTTAAAATTTTATAATTAGAGATTAAAATAGATTTTAAGATAATCATAAGAATTTTTTATACCAAAATTACATGTTATGATAAAATTTGGAGGTGTGCAACCATGTTTTAATGGCATATTCGGGTTAAATATTCTAGAGTTGGAGATTGGAAGAGTACAAACTCTAAATGCCCAAGAGGTCGCATCAATCCAAATCTTCCAAGGGCAAATATGGAATCTAGCAGCCAATTAATCCGATGATCTATTGTTATTATTCATAATTTATGGTCGTAGAGTTTATCACAATCGGAGCTTAGGTCAGATTTTGTAACCTTATTGGATTTCATCGCTTCCTTCCATTGGGCATGAGCAAAAATTGTTTTTTGGAACATTAGTAGATCCGCCTTTAATTAAACACTAGTTGGAATACGCCCATTGCACGCACGAATAAAATAAGCAATCATTGCCTTCTGAATCAATCTCATGATCTACCAATATGTAATGCATATTTTATGGAAACGCATTGACTCTATTTCAACTAATTTTGCTTTTTTTTTTTTTTTTTGTGCTTTTAACCTCCTGGAACCTAATTAATTTATGAATGATGAATAATTGACAATAATATTGTATTATAATTTTAAGAGTATTACTTCTTAAGTATTCAATGAAAATAAGCAATGTCATAACAAACAACTTTGTGGAGAGAATATGTTGGGATCCATACATGTATCGTCAACGGATGAAAATAAACAAGGTCATAACAAACAACTTTGTAGAGAGAATATATTGGAATCCATACATGTATCCTCAAGCTCACCCATATCTAGATCTTACCCATCTTTTCTCTAAAATCATCACCATCGTTGCTCACCGGCCATGCCAATGCGCGAAAATTGTACTTTGTGCAATCATAAATCTAACGGCAATCATTGCCTCTAAACCCACCAAGATCGTATCCACACCACACTATGATGGCCTCTCTCTCTCATCACCATGTATCCCCAAGAATCCTCTCCCTCTCTCTAAATGTGATGTTTCCCGACTTACGTTTAGCCAAGTCAAAGACAAACCCATGCATAAGCAACCATCCATCATGCTAGGCGTGAAACTCCAACTTTAGATTATTAAAAGAAAAGAGAACTCGAACCGGTTGGATTATCCAAAAGAGAAGAACAATCATGCATAAACAAATACAGATTAATGCCAAACACAACATGCATCACAATAGAGCTGGTCAAATTACACAAAGATCCTAAATGTAATAAATATCAAATGTACAGGAAAACAAACCAAACTAAATCCAAGCACAGACATTTGTCAACATGCACATGAATCAGACCATGGGAACATATAAAAGCATTAAAAACTAAAGCAAGGTATAAGAGGCAATCAACGAATCACCTCAAACAAGTCTAAAATCAAGTAAAAGCATGACGGAACTGTATAATGAAAATAAAACATTTACTAAAACTCAACCAATATAACGAAACCATAAAGAATGATATAGAACCATTACTTCAAAGAAGAAACTTAGTTTCTGAACTAATGTAAAGAAATCTGAAAAAAACAATAAAAAAATAAGGAAATGAGAAATAAACCCAAAAAAATTGATACATGACTCTCTCTCTCTTTATATATATATATATATATATATATAGGAAGATACTACAAAACGCATATAGGCGAAAATAAACAGTGATTTCGCTTACTCTCATCACCATCCAAAATTCATCGCAAGGTCAAGATTGTCTGGTAGTATTTTATTTTTCATGTTTTTTTCTACAAACAGGAATGACCAGAAATTTGGAGCGTGTTTTCATAAAAAATAAGTGAATCTACCAAAAATATATAAAAAATATTTTACATAAAAACAATTGATCAAAATACCCCTGAAATATTTCGGGGGTATGCTGATCAAATTTGTTTTGCGAATTAATATTATTATTATTTTATTTGGTGTACCTCACTAAGATGTACATATGCTTCAAATTTCAAATCATTCCGATTTGTAAAAAAAAAATGAAAAATGAAACGCTATTGGACAATCGTTACCATGCAATGAACTTTAGACGGTAATGAGGGTATGAGAAATCACTGTTCATTTGTCTAGAGTTAACATCCCCTCAAAATACAAAAGTTCAAGTTAGAAGGGTTGTGATGGGTGTATTTATCAAAACAATCATTCTATCTTCATTAAAAATTTATTTAAATAGGTAATTTTAAATTTGAAATTTTCACAAAAGTAGAATGACATTTTGGAAATTAGTATCCTGAAACTTTATTTGTATAGTTCCTGTCCTTTGTTAAAATTTTAATTTTACCTCTTATGGAGATGACGAAAATATCCTTTGTCTTGTAGTAATATCTACAAATTTGCCCTGCAAAAGTAACTTTTTTTGAAAAATAGAGAACAAAATTAATAAATCCACCCTTCACAACTCTCTCCATCTTGAACCTTTGTAATTTGAAGGATTGTGATGTTTAGATTATCATCACGACCCGCTCCTTTACTGAGTTACTCAAAGGGCCAGGCCAACCAAGCTCCTTTCCTGAGTTAGTCGGAGGGCCAGGGCCGAGTCCGTGGCCAAAGCCAAGCCTTGAAATATTGTTTTACGTTGATATTGACTTCACTAAGGCATGAACCCCGATAGCTCTCGCAATATATTTCAATCACTACGAAAACAATGAAATAGAGAGAAAATGAACAACGAAAGAAAAGGAAACCAAGCCAATCTATGACCACTTTAGATCTTTGTTTGGATACTTCATTCTAACTCCTATTCAACATTGGCAATCCACTTAATATTTATTAGTGGCCACTAATACATCACTCATATTGCAGTTGCAAGTGGCAACTGTCTGATACGCTCCATATCACAAGTAGTAATATTGCTAACTCAATAGTGAAGAAGAAAGCACTTAAGTGAAAGACCAGGAACCCCTCGATTCAATAGATTATGGCATCAAAGAAAAGCAGCTAAGCAAATCATAATTGAGAGAGAGAGAGGCTTCAATTCCATGTAATGCCAGTTGCCAGCAAATTCCTTGAGGCCATACTCGTTATTTATCTTGTAGAATTTATAATAATCATGGTAGTCAAAGGGTTTAAACAGCAAAGGATGGTCTTCGTCCACAAGCTCTTTGGGGGTCTTAATCAATACATTTCGGGCTGGGATCGAAAATATCCCACAAGAATATCTGTCCTCATATCCCCTCAGCATCACCCGATGTCGTACTGGATGAAGCCTTCTATTGCTCCATGCCTAAAATGATTATTCAAAAAGAACAGGAGAAAATCAATGAAGTTATTACGCATGACAGCTTTTGTAGATGGGAGCACTAGCTATTACTCCAAAACAAGGTATGGCTCACTGAAAAGAAACATGTAAATGAAGAATCAAGACAATTACAATTCAAGGGACAGAAAAAACAGTGAAAGTGAACACTTCTCGAGGACGTCATAAGAAGCAGATCAGAGAAACATGAATAGTTAGTTCTATGTAAATCCCTCATACAACTGTCTAACGAAAGGAGTCTATATGGTCAGTTATCCAGGACAGGATATGGATGGGGCCATTTCATTTTTTTTTAACGTTGTTATTTTTCATTACTTTTTATTTAAAGTTTTTTATAGTTAAATTAATAGTTACTTAAAGATATTTTTAAAAATTTCACAAAATTATAATAGTATTTTGGAAGTCAATGTCTTAAAACTATTTTTTTTTACAATACCTTTGTCCTTGTGTAAAAAAATTAATTTTATTCTTTTAATCATGATAAAGGTACACATTTTGCACCATATTTTCTAGCTCCACCTTGGCAACTCAAACAGTGGACTATGTACTTTCAAAGATTGTGAATTATAGATTATCCAAATATATATATATATATATATATATAGAGAGAGAGAGAGAGAGAGAGAGAGACTAACCATGAAAGATTCACCTATGGCGACGACAAGAGAGCCTTCCGAGGTCACCACTGGTACCCAAGACCCATCTTTAAATTGCACCTCCAAGCCACCTACTTGGTCGGGGCAGAGTTTGGTCATCATGTTCTTGTCCGTGTGACCATTCAAGCCCTCCACTTAGTGTTGTCCTTTGGAGGCCTTGTACTTCATCATGCGAAGATGATAATTTGTGGATTTGTCAAGATCATCAAAGTATTTCTCTGCACCATAACTCTCCATAACCATTAGTTTAATTAGTTTAGCGAACTCCGTTATGTTCTTTGCTACGGTCTTCACCGTCTCGCTATGTCCAAAACAACAAAAAAAACGTTAGAAGACTAAAGTAGACGAATAAATCTATAACAAATAAATTATTAAAAATTTTATTTTAAGGGTCTGGTTGTATAGAACTGATGAATGTGATTTCAATATTGAAAATCTTTGTGAAAGCCTTAACATATATTTTGATTTTTAATTATAAAATTTAAAGCTTAAAAAATAGTATACATCGAGCAGATCTAAGAGAATTTGAAAATCTTGAAAATTGACAGTCCAAAAATGCGATACAAGATGCACTATTTCCAAAATTTGTAATCTATTATTTTCTCATGTTCATGCTTCTTGATGTCGAGATGATCAATTTGAGGATATTTGGTCATCCAAACAACCTCTTATAGTGAAATTTTGAGGTGGGTTCTAATTTGATTGTTTAGAGCCTAGGCTCAATATAATTTTTTCCCTAATTTAAATATTAAGTATTTCAGAAAGACCAAAAAAAGAAAAAAATATTAAAGTTCCTATATTTTATCGATAGCTATCAAACATATAGAGCTTAATTCTTACTAATATAATGGTGTTTCAAAATTTTCATTTTTTTTGTTCTTTTTTTCTTATGTATTTTATTCTTTTTCTAAGGTTTTCCGTACTTGCCCTAGCCGAGGCAAAGTTACTTGGCTAAGTCCAGTCCTCAAACGCTGATTAGGAATGCATGGAATTAAAGACAGAGAGAAAGAGAGATCATGACATTTCAGAATCGAAATAAGGTGGGTTATTTCTACAAAAGATCTTCTTACAAATTTCTGTTTTTCAGTATTTCAAATGAAATTATATTGAAGAAGATTGTTTCGGTTAATCAATACTGGGCATGAAAAATGTTTGGCCGCCCCATTTGAGCATTCATACAACCCCAGTAATTTGGTCACCCATCAACTAACATACATGCAAGTTGTGTCCGTAAACTGCTCGACGCTCTCTGGCTGGGCTGAGTGATCAATGCCCGTAACCTCAAAGAAAGGAGCATGAGGTAAGGACGCCCTATATCCATGGGACTAGAACTCGGATCGGTTCTTCATTTTGGTTTTTTGGGGAAGTTCAAAGAGTTCTTTAATAGCATAGAACATTTCCTTCTGCAGAGACTCAAGGACTGCAGTATTATAGACAGCCTCAAAGCACCCTGGGCCTTCCAGAGCTCCTTGCACCTCTCGTGTCAGTGCATTCCATCTCTCATCTCCATGTTTTAAGTCACCTGAGAAATCAAGGACTGGTAATTTCATGGCAGATTGAGAACCCATGTGGGTGGGCTCGAATATGTGTTACAAGTCTTGCAAAATAAATAGAAATACATGAGAGAGAGACCTCATAAAAAATTACACATGGGTGAGAGAACCTCATTAAAAACTCATATTTTATACTCAATGATTATATACTAATTTAGTACTCAGGGCAAACTCTCTTTTTTCAATTATTACACTCTCTCTCTTTCTTAAATTATTACACTTTCTCTGCCCACCACATGGTCTCTCTCCGTTATCATATTACACTTTCTCTACCCACTACAAAGTCTCTTTCAATCTTATCAAATTCGCTTCGCATCGGCCGAAGAGGCTGAAGCTTTTGGATTTTGGGCATAAACCAAAGAGAAGTGACGCCGAGTGCTGCCTCCTTAGTTAGATTCAGGCCGCTTCAATCAGATTCGAGCCGCTTCGGGTCTGTTTCGGATATGATTTGGGTCGACCAGCAAAAAAATAGCTATAAAAAATTATTTTTTTAAAATTTTAAAATTTTTATTATTTATGTATATTTTATATATAAATATCTACAAAACACCAAATTACTTCATTCTTTCCACCAAACCCAAAAAATATTTGAAACGAATCTCACAATTGGACTCTCATCCTTTACAATCTTTCAAGAATTTGAAACGAATCTCACAACTGGGCTCTCTTCCTTTACACTCTTTCTTTTTTGGGTAAATACGTGACCGACTCACTTTTCAAACACTTCACACACTTTCCTCATCCAACAACCCTCTCTTTCTCTCTCATATACTTTCTTCTTCACCACACCCTTTACAATCTTTCAAGAATTTGAAACGAATCTCACAACTGGGCTCTCTTCCTTTACACTCTTTCTTTTTTGGGTAAATACGTGACCGACTCACTTTTCAAACACTTCACACACTTTCCTCATCCAACAACCCTCTCTTTCTCTCTCATATACTTTCTTCTTCACCACACCCATGTCACTTCCTCACTCTTTCTCTAAACCACTCAAACACCTCATATGCGACCTATGCTTGCTTCCTCACTCTATGCACAAGCTCTAACCCATAGCCCTATTTATAGACACATTACACTGCCATTGCACTGCCCATACCTATCAAAGTGTGGTCTTAATTGTGCCACAGGTCACTAACTCAATAAAGCTCTAGCAACTGGTAGAAAGAACGTAAAGGACGACAAATTTATGTAGGATTTTCTATATATATAGAGAAGGCTATTTATAGATTATTTACCAATTTTTGGTATTCATTTTGCATCCTTCTTTGTTGTTGTCATGAAAATGAAGTGCTTTATGATCTAGCTCATCCTTAATGTTTCTCATGAAGAATTCAGGTTGTCCCCTAATTCATCTACTTTTCTTATGTCGTGGTTCGATTTTTCGAAACTCAACCTTCTCACTAGTCTTCTCAAAGAGATTGACTTGCTTGTGACTTGCTTTTGCTTCATAGAATTCATCTTTGAAGAAGTGGGTATCTTGACTTTCTATGACTGCCCCATTTTTCAAGTTGAAGAATCAATACCCCTTAGCCAATGAATATACACTTAATATTCTTGGGATCTAATTTTATCCTATTTTTGTATGGGATCAGGGCAGGGGCACAATAGCTTCCACACTCTTAGGTGGTCAAGGGACAGGGTACAACTAATGAATATTGATTGAGGAGTAAGAGGAGCTACTTTAGTGGCTGTACAGTTCTGGATGTAACCTGTCATCAATATTGTTTCTCCAAAAAATATAGAGAGCTTTGGGTGCCCATCATAATGATCACCATTTCAACCAAGTTCTTATTTCATCTCTCGGTAACTCCATTTTTATAGGGTATGTACGGCATGGTGTATTGGTGAATAATCCATGCGCACAAGCCATTATCTAAATAGATGTAAGGAGTAGTCACTGCCCCTAGTGGTTCTTAAGACTTTTATTTTCTAGTGTGTTTGGTTCTCTACCTTGGCTTTATATTATTTGAATCACTCTAAGGCTTCGAATTTTGTGTACATTAAGTATATATGGACATATCGTGAGTGGTAATAAATAACAATGATGAAGTACCTCTTGCGGCTTTTAGTAGCCACATTCATATGATCGCAAATGTCGCTTTTGATGATTTTAAGTATGCTAGAAGCTCTTTGTGCCGTAATGGAATTTTTCCTTATTAATGTTCCTTGCACGCATGACCCACACAGCCTTGATGTCACCTTTGTAATATTTCGGAATTCCATCTTTTCTTAGTCTTTCCATTCTCTCAAATTCTATGTGCTTTAATAGCATTTTCCATAAGAAAGCATCAACATCATTGGAGTGAGATGAGACATAAGCAACCACCGCTTTTACTTCAATGGAATACAGATTATCTTTGAGTAGATCGGTTATAACAATATCATTATGGTTTTTCACTATTACCTAATTTACAGAGAAGGTGGTGATAAACAGGGCCTTTGCCATCATTGGGACTGAAACAAAACACTTCCAGGGCATTTGCCATCACTGGGACTGAAACAAAACACTTCCTCATAATAAGAGCATAAATTCTTTGTTCTACGACCATGGCCATTCTATTCTTCATCTTTAACGCATGGTCCCCAACACCCAAAATATCATTACTTTAGTTTCTCCGCATATAGATGTGTTGCTCACCCAGCCCTACATGTTTAAAAGTGCGGCATCCATCCTTGATGTTTGGCATGTGGGCTATAGCTCCCTTGTCAAGACCACATGATGCGCCCTTGGGGTTGGCTAGCAAGGTCTTGAACACCACAGATGGAAGTTCTCTATTTCCCTAGGGTCTTGTTGCACCTGCAATCTTTAGTTATATAGCCAACTTTCTTGCATATGTAGCAAGCCTTATTCTCTCTCTTTTCCTTAAACTTATTTTGATTTTCTCTCTCCCCTTTTCTTATCTTCTCTCCTCTTCTTATTTTTCATTTTCCCTTTCCCGATTTTAGGCTTAAAATACAGTTGAGAATTTACCATGTGCACCGCATCTTTGGGTGCCGGTCCATTGAAAACGTTCCGCCTATCCTCTTGGGCTTTGAGCAAGGTGATGAGCTCCTCTAGCCTAGAAGCAGTCTATTGGGCAGCAAGAGAAGGTATGAATATCTTCCAAGAAGTAGGGAGAGTTTTCAGCAAGTGATTTAGAAGCATGGGTTCTTGGGGTTGTATCTAGATCTCCATTTCTCAACAAAGCACCCTAGTGTGCATATGCTCTGTTATTCTTCACCCTCGACCATTTTCATATCATTGTACTTATTTATGGAAAATGATTTCCTCATAAGATGAGGCTCAACATACTCCTTCTCTAGCCGATCACGCATCCCTTTAGCAGTTTCAATTGCTCATACTCAGATGCATATGAATCGTGTATAGTTAAGAGCAAGATAGGCCTTTTATGTATATTCTTTCCCTCCCACTCGGCATATGCATCTCTAGTAGCCTGAGATGCATTGCCTTAGGATGGGCTGGAGGAGTCTTAGTAAGTATCTCATGCAAATCCTCCTCATAGAGCACATAGCTAAGCATGCGCTTTCAGTCTTCAAGATCTCGATAATAAATCTGTGTTCAGCCATATGTTCTTGTCCCAAAAGAAATAAAAGACTCACATAAAGGAAATAAATCAACCTAATGGTGACAAGAACAGGCTCTGATACCAATTAAAGTTGGACAGGGAAGCTAGCACGGTATATGCAGTTTTTTATTTTTCTCTTTTTTACCTATTAGAACACTTACAGAGGTCAAATCGTCATCATTATCATAGCTTTTTCCCAACTAATTGGGGTTGGCTATGTGAATCTTGGTCTGTCATTCTGCCCTATTAAATGCCATACCATCAATGAGGTCATAAGTCCTCATCTCTTTTCGGACTAACCCTTTCCCTTTTCAATCCTTCCACTTATATTAACCCGTACCTTCTAACTGGTATTGTACTAGGTCGACACTACTCATAGCCAGCCCACCTAAGTCTACTCATTCCCATCTGTTCACCTGTGGAACAAATAAATAAATAAAAGAATAACAACTAAAGATGTTCTCACTTACTGCCACTAAATAAAACTCTTTAATTTTAATGAACAAAAATTGCATAAACTCAGTAGGGACCAAGAAACACAAAATTGTATAGCATAAAATAAAATGCCAGAAGATTACCTCAATTGGACTTGGTACGCCCCATTTCAGGTCGCATTCTCCGATGGTGCAAAGGATCAAGGTTTATCTAAGATCTTTATAAGTATGGAAGCTTAAGCTATAAATCCTTTTTATCAGAGAGCAATGGTGGAACACAGAATTAGGCCCCAAAGCCTATTGTATGGGGCGTGTCCCTCTCCTAGTACTATGGTTGGGGCATCCTACTTTTTTCCTTTCACAAAATATTTTCCAAATATTTGGGAGGTTTGGAGAGATGATAGAGATCAGAGAGAGAGAGAGGGGCATGTGGCTCATAGAGGGGGGGAGAGAGAGAGGTAATCTTAAGTGTAGAGAATTGATCTCCATATTGAGAGTATTTATAGACTCTCACTTAGGGTTAGGATTTATAGAGTTAGCCATCCTTTTGGATAATAGATCCAGATCCTTAATCATTGGAGACCTATGGGCGTGAGCAATTTTAGCCTCACAATCGTTAGATTAGCTATCATGATCGAAAAAGAAGGTGCTAAAACCTTATCTTTCAACTTAACCTAATCCCATCAACTATATAATACACGAAAAATATATTTCTCTTTCTTTTAATTTCCATATTATTTGTTACACAATTCAAAAAAAAAAAACTCAAATCTCTTTAATTGCAAAACTTTCCTTTTTGCTTCAAATCTCTTCAATGGCATCTTGCATGGCTTACAAAATAGGAAAGAGGTTCCATTAAGTGGGGTGTGCCTCTCATGAGGCAACAAGTGGGTCTCACGCTCTTCCTTCATTCAATTTTATGGTGGGGCTCATGGACAATAATGGGCACCCATGTGTTTTATTATTTTGAAATTAAAGAAAAATAACTTTTAGAAATAACTTTTAATTTTCTCTCTGATGAAAACTCAGTTTTAGACTAATTATAAATTTAATTTGAGAAAATAAAATATCTATGAACTTCTAAAAATTCATTATATTAATCTAAAATCATTTAAGACCAAATTGATAAAAGCCAAATTCATTTGATGGGATTTGGATCCTACTATGTTAAAGAATATCAAAATTACTGAAACACTCAATCTTCTACTAAAGATTATAATCCACACCCACTTTCTCAAACTGGCCCTGTATGTCCTATGATCCACAGTCCATCACATGAGTTTATGATTGGGCTACCAAAATCAGCCAATAGGTGATGGGAAATAATCATAGTCCATGGATTATAGATTCATCCCAAGGGATAAGATCACACAGATTTGTACACGCACAACTCATATGGTGCATATGGGGGTTATCTCTTACACATGAACACGCATCACCCTCTATGGTGCATGGCTTCCTGATATGACTATTATGTGTACATGTCTGGTGATAGTTTAAGATGAGGCTTTGGCCCTCATCTCTATAGGCCCACCAATTACACATAAGGGTCGCATAGTCCGTTGGCTTACTACCCTGGCTAACTCCGATTCTATCAAGGGATAACCTTACCAACCCTCATCGGTTGTGGTTTATGCCCATGTATTTAAGATTTCTTAACTTGATTGGCCTAGCTCGTCAAACCTAGTCTGAGTCTCGACAAACTATATTTGCCAACCTCGATCTATATGGATCATACTCCCCTTGGAGTATTTTGTTCCACTATATCAAAATTGATTACATGCTCTTATAAGGCCTTTAAAGCCAAAAAACCCAACAAACAGTTTCTTCTACCTCTATGTTTCCATTTAAAGTAGGACTATATCACCCAAGCAAGTCTATAATGTTTAAAATTTTTCCTTTTTTAATCACCACCCGGATCATGTATGAGTGTCCAATACATAATAAGAATAAAAAGAAATACAAAAAATGCCAAGGACTCTCACTTGTTGCTACTTTAACAACTACTTGTTACACAAACAAAAATTGCATAAATTTGATATTCGAAGTAAGAAACATAAAGTATTATAAATTGAAAGAGATGCCAAAAGATTACAAGATTACCTCAATTGGACTGAGTACACTCCATTACGTGTCTCCACCTCCGATGACGCATGAGGGAATGGTCTTTTCCTAGAACTCACAAGTATGGGAAGCCTTGGTTAGAAACACCGTTCAATGGTGGGAGCAATGAGGAACAAACTTGAGCTTACAAACTATGTGTATGGGGCGTGCCCCCTCTTTCTTCCTTTGAAGAATATTTTCTAACTCTTTGAAGGAGGCTAGAGATATGAGAGGGATCAGAGAGAGAATGACACGAGGCTTCTTTCAAGAGAGAGATGTAACTTAGGTGTAGAGATAGGACCCCCTAATTAGACATTATATAAACTTAGGGTTAGAGTTAGGGTTTCTTGGGTTTTGCCATCCTTATAGAGATTCAATCTTCAACATTGATCATAGAAGACCTGTGGGATGAGAGATCTTAGCCTTCCATAAATCAGCCATCATGATCTAATGGAAGATGCTAAAATCTTGTCCTTCAACTTCCGAAATCTAATTATATCAACTATTTATTACATGGAAACTATATTTCTCTTTCCTTTTATTTTGATGCATTTTGTACACATGCCCCTTTGAAATGTCAAATATCTTTTCTTTCAAAACCTTTCCTATTTAATTCAATGAATTAGACCGCATATTGCATGTCTTATCAAAAATTGAAAGGAGGTGCACTATGTGGGGCGCAACCATGGAACCTCTAGTCCCCCCACACACTTATCCAAATGCTTTAATTTGGTGGAGCCCATGAAGAATAATGGGTCCCCATGTATTTTATTATTTTCAAATAGTACAAAAATGATTTTAAGAAATCATTTACCATTTTATTTTTCTCTTTGAATAATTAAATACTGAAGATTCAGCTTGAGCTTATTTACAAATCTGTTTTGAGAAAATAAAATATCCAGAGGCTTCTTAACATTCATTCTATTACTGTAAAAATAATTTATAGTCGAATTAATTACTTTTAAGTTAATTTGATAAGATTCGGATCCTACTATGTTATGAAAATACGAAATTACTGAAGCACTCCATCTTTTGCTATGGATCGTGAACCACACCCACTTTCTTAAATTGACCTAGTACTTCCTATGACCCGCAGTCTTCTTAGATATGGTCAAAATGAATCTCCATCGAACAATAAATCTAGACCATCCATTTGATGAATTTCAAGATTTAGGCCTTTACGAACTCCAAACTATTTTCTTGTATTTTTTTAATATTGCTTATCTAATGATAATAAATCTATCGAAAAATTTTGAAAAGAAAAAATATCCTTGTAAGACCTAGATCTAAGTATCTCACCAAAATAAACAACCCATTTTTTTTTCTCGATAAGGAAGTGTACTGCCGATGTTACTTGGGCTAAAAAATTCTTTTTTTCAATGTGTTGTTTAATGTTTTGCTTATTTGTGTTTGTCCATTGGAATGAAAATACATCTCTAATAATTTTGGCCAAATAAATGACTCAAGTATAGTTTCTTGAAATCATTTTATTATATTACTGCAGATTATAGGACCATTGCATGCTCTTTGGCTTCTTTATCGACTTCACGGTCTGGTACAGCACAACATCATACAAGACATTCGATATAATTTCTACGTAGAAATTGTGTATTCCATGGTCTTACCAGAACAATCCCACATACCAATCATGGAATGTGGATTGATGGCGGAAGAGAAAGAGGTGCCGCCTCCATAAATCCTTTTGTGAAATGATTAATGACGAAAGCCATGATTAATGTATTGAGAGAGAATAAGTAACAAACATTTGAGAGAGATTGTAATTGGGAGAGATCAAGATTAGCCGTATACCTACAGAGGTAACGATAGCAGACCCTCTTGCAAAAGGGGTTGCACTTAATGTTTTGATGAGACATGTAAGAGAGATGAGGTGAGAGAAAGTACGAAAGAGAGAATGTAAGGCATTCAAAGGCTAAGTAGGAGATGTTAGGTATGTATGGTTATTAAAGGCCCTATGAGTGCTGGTACATGAAAGTATTGATAGGGTGGAATATTAACTCAGTTGGAGTGTGATCCCGTGTGGATCTTACTAAGCAAACGATGTTTACTAATATCGGATTGTGCTTAACATGCTAAGTCAATCTGGTTGGAGAAAACCCATGTTACCTAGGCATAGAAAAACCAATCGATAAGGGTTAGATATATCATCCCTTAATGAGGTCGGAGTATGCCTATAGGAGTGAGACGAGGGACCGTATGCCCTTTGTGTGTGATGGATGCCTTCATAGACGGGGCCAAAGCCTTATCATTGTACCATCATACGGCATACACATTGATAGCCATTTTCGGGAAAGTGAACCTGTAATAATCCTAAAAAAAATTTGTTTTTTTTTTTAAAAAAAAAACTTTTAATAAGTGATGGTCCCTATGAGCATGATGGTCCTTAGGGACCATCAGTACTTTCAAAAGCTTTTACCCGGTTTAAGCTTTTGCTCTTGCCACATCCTTTAGTGGATGTCGGCTTTAAGCGTTTAAGATGTAATTTAACTGTTAGACATCATGTGTGAGGTGTAACTTAATAAAATATTATAATAAGGTGTTGTAAGAATTTAAATAGGAGAAGTGAGGACTCCCACCCTAAAAAATTTTGATATCTCTCTCTCTAGTCGAAACGCAGTGAGCTCTTTCTCTCTCTAGCCGAATTTTCATCGGAAGCTCCCTCTCAAATATTTTAGGTAAGTACTTCATTATCTTGAAAACTAATCCGTTTTTTTTAAAAAAAAAAAATTGAAAATGAAAATGAAATGAAATAATTATTTCTGCTTGTTATCATGAATTTTAGGTGCGATAAATTTTACGCTCAAGTGACCTCATTATTTTGAAAAATAATCTTCTTTTAATAAAATTGTGATATTTTATCTATGTTAGAAATTTTAAATGCTGTAATTCTTAGAAAAATAAATTTATTTATTTTTCTTGTCTATTGTTAGAAAATTTTATATACTGTAAAATTATTAGAAATAAATGTAACATTTCTGCTTTTAATAAAATTGTGAGATTTCTTTCTACTGTTTTTGAATATTTAGACGTTGTAAATTTCATGTGCAAATGACTGCCTTATTATTTGAAAACTGATATTTTTGCAATTGATTATAGCATTGTCTGTGAAATGTTTATTTGGGAATTGACATCGCATAAATTGTGATAATTTCGTATTCATGAATTTCTATAAGAGTTTTTCTATACATATTAGATTGGCAATTATGCTAGAATGTTTTTACGAACTGCTACCTTTCTAAATTTGAGCCCAAAATATTTGACTGGTTATTTTTTAAGTGTTGTTGAAAGTGGTTGTTATCAATGCTTTCAGTGAAATTCATAATAATAATTCTAGTGATATGTAGAGTACATGATATTGCTGCTTTCGAATGTTTTAAGAGATTTAGAAATACTTTAAGTATGCAAGTGGACTCAGCCGGTTCGCAGGTGAGGTATAGGTGGACTTATCCGGTACGCCAGTAGGGATTAAGTGGACTCATTCGGTACGCCGGTGACTTATAAGTGGACCTGCAGAGATTAAGTGGACCTATCTGAGAAGCCAATAGGGATTAAGTGGACCCATCAGAACGCTGATGGGATATATAGGTGACCTACTTGGGACGCCAGTAGGGTAAATTGTAAAATCCTTGGAATTATACACTGCTGTTAAAATGTTATATGCATTTCTTATATTCGGATTATACTTAATTATGTATTTTTTAAAGTGAAACTGTTAATGCATTTATGTTAATAGATATCATTTTTGAAATGTTGATTACTTTCATCTATGATTATTTTTAGGATTATGATGATCACTTACGGAGTAGCCAAACTCATCAAATTATGGTAAACATTTTTTTCAAGATCACTGCCGTTTCATTTTGAGTGCTCATCAGGATCAACTCTGGAAGATATTGTAGTTGTGCTTAAACTCTCTTTTGTCACTTTGTAAGAATTCGCCACTGTAAATTTTTCCTATCAAGAGATGTATATATGTTTTGACTGTCACATCTCAGAAATATCAGTATTACAAATTCATGGGGTGTGACAAATTATGGTATCAGAGCAATAGGTTTAAGATTCTTAGGAAATTTAAAAAGAATGTACTTAAAATCACATTTATTGTGTTTACAGACCAGGACGAAGTCAAGATCCAAAATAGCTGAAGCTAATATGAAAGGAATTTGCAAAGCCTTGGAAAATATAGTTGCTCTAATGCAAGATCAGATGGAAAACAACAATCCACCCAAGCAATTAGTTACGGGAAATGATGGGAGTAATATCGAACAATTTAGGATATTGAACCCACCTTCTTTAAGGGTGCTGTAAACCCACTGGAAGCCGAGGGATGGATTATGCAATTGGATAAAATATTCGAGGTAATGGAATGTCCTGATGATAAGAAGGTGGTCTTGGCAGTTTTTATATTAGAAGGAGAAGCACAACATTGGTGGCGAATGGCAAAAGGAGTATTGGTTAAAGAAAATAAACCCTTGACTTGGGAAGTATTTCTAAAGGCATTTAATGAAAAGTATTTCCCATATTTTATTCCAGACAAAAAAGAAATGGAATTTCTGGAATTAATCCAAAGAAACCAGACAGTAGCACAGTACGAGGCCAAGTTTACTGAATTGGCCAGGTTTGTACCACATATGATTAACAATGAGGCAAGAAAGGTGAAGAAATTTAAAAGGGGTCTCTAACCAGCTATTAGAAGCAGAATATCAGTCTTAAAATTGAGAACTTATGCTGAAATAATGGACCGAGCCCAAATTGTCGAAAACGATTTTGAAGATTACCAAAAGATGAAAAATCAGAAAAGTCAGGTTAGACCCACACCATCTAATCGACATCAGTTTGAAAGGGCAAGCAAGAAGCTAAGGCTCTTGCCACTTCAAAGCCCAATAAAACCATGTAAAAAGTGTGGGAAAAACCATGGATCGAGCCCTTGTTATTGGAATATTGGAACCTGTTTTAAATGTGGACAATTAGGGCACTAGATTCGAGAATGTCCTAGCTTACAGATGCAACACAGGGAGAGATAGCTCAAAAGCCTCAGATGAAGGGAAGAGTATTTGCCATCACCCAACAAGACGTTCAGGCCTCAAAATCAGTGATCCAAGGTACTCTTATTATCTTCAAAAAAGTAGCGCGTGTTTTGATTGATCCTAGATCTACTCATTTATTTGTATCACCACACTTTGCATGCCACTTAAAGGTAGAACCAGAACAATTAGAACACATTCTAGAGGTAGCCACACCGATGGGAAATTCAAGTGACACCAATATAGTGTATAAATCCTGCGTAATAAAGATAGCAGAAAAGGAACTGTCAATTGATTTAATGCTCTTAGAAATTCAAGATTTTGATGTAATCTTAGGCATGGATTGGCTTTCTAAATACTATGCAAGTATTGATTGTTACAAGAAAATAGTTACCTTTAGTATTCTGAATCAACCAATATTTTACTTCGATGGTATCAAAGAAGACTCCCCATCATATTTAATCTCCTGTATTTGAGCTAATTGTCTCCTTCAAAAAAGGTGTCAAGGCTTTCTTGCCTATAACAAAGAAGATAGGAAGGAAAAGATAAATTTGGATACCACTCCGGTTATCCGAGAATTTCCCGATGTTTTCCCCGAAGAATTTCCAAGATTACTGCCTGACAGGGAAATTGAATTCTCTATTGAATTATGGCCAGGGGTAGCCCCAATTTCTAAGGCACCTTACAGAATGACACTTGCAGAACTTAAAGAACTTAAACAACAATTGAAACAATTATTAGATACAGATTTTATCAGGCCCAATGTATCACCTTGGGGTGCTCCGGTATTGTTTGTTAAAAAGAAAGATGGGACCATGAGATTGTGTGTCGATTATAAGCAGTTGAACCACGTGACAGTGAAAAATAAGTATCCATTACCTAGAATTGATGATTTATTTAATCAATTACAAGGACCACAAGTATTTTCAAAAATTGATATTAGATATGGATACCATCAGCTTAAGATTAAAAGTGAAGATGTTCCAAAATAGATTTCAAAACAAGGTATGACCATTATGAATTTTTAGTCATGACTTTTGGATTAACCATGCACCTGCTGCATTTATGGATTTGATGAATCGGATCTTCAAGCCTTTTTTGGACAAATTTATTGTGGTATTCATCGATGATATTTTAATTTATTCCAAAAATCAGAAGGAACATGAGCAACATGTAAGAATGGTATTGCAAATATTAAGAGAAAAGAAATTGTATGCCAAACTTAGTAAATGTGAATTTTGGCTTGAACAAGAGACATTTTTAAGACATGTCATATCAAAGGAAGGTCTATCAATTGATCCTTCAAAGGTTGAAGCTGTTGTTAATTGGAAACAACCAAGAAATGTGATAGACGTACCAAAATTTTTGGGATTGGCAGTATTACACAAAATTTGTACAAGTATTTTCTCGAATCGCAACCCCATTGACTCAATTGACACAGAAAAATGTCAAAATTGAGTGGACAAGTGAATGTGATGAGAGTTTTCAAGAACTAAAAGTTCGATTAACTTCAGCACCTATTTTAATTATTTCTGAGGGGAGTGGGGAATTTGTGATTTATAGTGATGCTTCACATAAAGGCTTGGGTTGTATATTAATGCACTATGGGAAGGTAGTGGCATTTGCATCCAGACAGTTGAAAAAATATGAGAAAAAATATCCAATTCATAACTTGGAGCTGGCTGCAATAGCATTCGCTTTGAAAATGTAGAGACATTATCTATATGGTGAGCAATTCGAAATATACACGGATCGTAAGAGTTTGAAAACCTCTTCTCTCAGAAGGATTTAAAGATGCGACAGATAAGATGGATGGATTTCTTAAAAGATTATGATTGTACAATCCATTATCATTCAAGAAAAGCTAACGCTGTGGCCGACGTTCTAAGTAGAAAATCTACGAGAATCTTAGCTCATCTAATGATCCAAGAAATGAGATTGTTAGAGGAAATAGTGGATTGGCATCCGGCTCCGTCCATTAATGGTGTGGTAAGTATGATTGCCAACATTAAGGCAGAACCCCAATTAATCCAACATATTCGATCGGCACAAAAGAAAGACCCTCAGCTTATAACAATTGTAGAAGAGGTGAAGCAGGGAAAAAGAGACGAATTCTCTATATGTAGTGATGATTTGCTAAGATTCAAAGGTTGGATTTGTGTCCCGAATGATGAGAGTGTGAAGAAAACTATATTGAAAGAAGCACATCACTCTCGTTATACGATACATCCTGGAAGTATTAAAATGTATCAGGACCTGAAGAAAACCTTTTGGTGGAATAATATGAAAAAGAGGTAGCACTATTTGTGTCTAAGTGCCTAACATGCCAACAAGTAAAAGCTGAGCATCAAAGGCCCGCTGGGTTGTTGCAGCCTTTACCCGTGCCAGAATGGAAGTGGGAGTACATCTCTATGGATTTTGTCTCTAGCTTGTTTAGGACAAATTCAGGACAATGATAGCATTTGGGTCATTATGGACCGGTTGACCAAAGCTACCCACTTTCTGCCGATTCGCACGACGTACACTTTGGATCGACGGGCCAGTTGTGCATTAAGGAAATAGTGCGGTTCCATGGAGTTCCGGTCAGTATTGTATCGGACAAGGATACTCGATTTACTTCTAAATTTTGGGCTAGGCTACAGTCAGCCATGGAGACAAGACTCACCTTTAGCACTGCCTTTCACCCCCAAATTGATGGACAATCGGAGAGGACCATCCAAACCTTGGAAGATATGCTGAGGGCCTGTGTCATTGACTGTACAGGAAGATGGGATGACTATTTACCCCTGATTGAGTTTGCTTATAATAATAGCTTCCAAGCCAGTATTCAGATGACACCATATGAAGCCTTGTATGGAAGGAAATGCAGGTCACCCATCTGTTGGGACAAGGTTGGTGAAACAAAGCTTTTGGGGCTAGAAATTGTCCAGGTAACCACAGATAAGATAACATTAATTTGAGAAAGGCTCAAGACAGCTCAAAGTCGGCAAAAGAGTTATGCTGATAACCGAAAGAGAGATCTTGAATTTGAGGAAGGTGATCGAGTTTTCCTAAAAATCTCACCAATAAATGGCATTATGAGATTCGGCAAGAAAGGAAAGCTGAGCCCACGTTACATCGGACCATTTGAAATCCTGAAAAGAATCGGAGGTGTTATAGACTTGCCTTACCGCCCGAATTGGCAAACGTCCATAATATCTTTCATGTATCATCACTGCGAAAATATCAGCCCGACCCATCCCATATCTTGAAATATGAACCTTTACCGATCAGGAAGGACCTATCCTTCATTGAGCAGCCAATTTTGATACTGGATAGAAGGGTGCAAGTGTTGCGCAACAAGGAGATTCTTTTGGTCCGTATATTATGACAGTACCATTCAAAAGAACAGTCGACTTGGAAACGAGAAGACGATATCAAAGAAAAATATCCCTATCTTTTTCAGTAATCAGGTACACAAATTTAGAGGACTAAATTTATTTAAGGGATAAAAAATGAAATAATCCTAAAATTTCAAAAAAAAAAAACAGAAAAGAAAAAGAAACGAAACTTTTAATAAATGATGGTCCCTATGAGCATGATGGTCCTTAGGGACCATCACTACTTTCAAAAGCTTTTACCTGGGTTTAAGCTTTTGCTCTTGCCATGTCCTTTAGTGGACGTCGGCTTTAAGCGTTTAAGATGTAATTTAACTGCTACACCTCATGTGTGAGGTGTAACTTAATAAAAGATTATAATAAGGTGTCGTAAGAATTTAAATAGAAGAAGTGAGGACTCCCACCCTAGAAAATTTTGAGATCTCTCTCTTTAGTCGAAACGCAGTGAGCTCTTTCTCTCTCTAGCTGAATTTTTATCGGATGCTCATTCTCAAATATTTTAGGTAAGTGACTTCATTATCTTGAAAAATAATCTGTTCTTTTTACTTTAAAAAAAAAAATTAAAATGAAATGAAATAATTATTTTTGCTTATTATCATGAATTTTAGACGCGATAAATTTTATGAGCAAGTGACCTCATTATTTTGAAAAATAATCTTTTTTTAATAAAATTGTAATATTTTATCTATGTTAAAAAATTTAAATGCTGTAAATTCTTAGAAAAATATATTTATTAACTTTTCTTGTCTATTGTTAGAAAATTTTAGATACTGTAAAATTATTAGAAATAAATGTGATATTTCTGCTTTTAGTAAAATTGTGAGATTTCTTTCTACTATTTTTGAATATTTAGACATTGTAAGTTTCATGTCCAAATGACTGCCTTATTATTTGAAAACTGATATTTTTGTAATTGATTATAGCATTGTCTGTGAAATGTTTATTTGCGAATTGACATCCCATAAATTGTGATAATTCCGTATTCATGAATTTCTATTAGAGTTTTTCTATACGTATTAGATTGGCAATTATGCTATAATGTTTTTATGAACTGCTACCTTCCTAAATTTGAGCCCAAAATATTTGACTGGTTATTTTTTAAGTGTTATTGAAAGTGATTGTTATTAATGGTTTTAGTGAAATTCATATTAATAATTCCAGTGATATGTAGAGTACATGATATTGCTGCTTTCAAATGTTTAAAGAGATTTAGAAATACTTTAAGTATGCAAATGGACTCATCCGGTTCGCTGGTGAGGTATAAGTGGACCTATCTGGTACTCCGGTAGGGATTAAGTGGACTCATCCAGTACGTCGGTGAGGTATCAGTGGACCTGCAGGGATTAAGTGGACCTATCTGGGACGCCGATAGGGATTAAGTGGACCCATCAAGACGCTGATGGGGTATATAGGTGACTTACTTGGGACAACAGTGGGGTAAATTGTGAAATCCTTTGAATTATGCACTGTTGTTAACATGTTATATGCATTTCTATTATTCGGATTATACTTAATTATGCATTTTTTAAAGTGAAACTGTTAATGCATTTATGTTAATAGATCTCTTTTTTGAAATGTTGATTACTTTCAACCATGATTATTTTTAGGATTATGATGATCACTTACGGAGCAGCCAAACTCATCAAATTATGGTAAACATTTTTTTCAAGATAACTGCAGTTTCATTTTGAGTACTCGTCAAGATCAACTCTGGAAGATATTGTAGTTGTGCTTAAACTCTCTTTTGTTACTTTGTAAGAATTCGCCACTGTAAATTTGTCCTATCAAGATATGTATATATGTTTTGACTGTCACATCTCAGGAATATCAGTATTGTAAATTCATGGAGTGTGACAAAACCACTTTTTAGGGTGATGCCTGTACATGTGTGAGAGATACCCCCTGTGCACATTCAAGCAATGGATTGCATCAAGTCAGGATGACCTAGGTTTCGTCTCCAGGGGGAACGGAAATCCATATATTTGGACTGCGACCCCTTGCCCATTGACTAGACTTTGGTTACCCACTAATGATCCCCTGCATGGACTGTGGGTCATGGGCAATGCTGGGTCGGTTTGAGAAAGCATGTGTAGTCCGTAGTTTATAGTTGGAGGTGGAGTGCCCCAGTGCATAATTTATTTCTAAACCATATAGATTGTTTTCTCATCAAAGTATTTAATTTTATTTATTTTAATAATATTTTATTTTTAAAATTGTTATTTGAATTTTTCTAAATCTTTGGATATTTTATTTATCAAATTTGAATTTATAAAACAAGAGATAATGATTTTATAATGATTTAAATATTCAAATAATGATTTTACATTTTTCTAAAAATAAAAAAACAATATAATTGCACAAGAGACCTAATAGGACTTTTGGGCCCACCATAGCAAACTAGGCGAAGCCCATCATGTGCCATAATGGGTGGCATGCCCCACCTAGGATACTTTCTATTTTTGTGGTCAAGCTCTAAAGCTTGCGATATAAGAATGTGTTGTTTTACGAAAAGCTTATGCCTTGAGGTAATTTTGAATGAAATTTATGAAAATGCTTATAAATAAAATAAGAAAATATAATATTATAATATATTAATTTTTTATTTGAATTAATTGATGGAAAAATGGTTTAAGAAGTGATAGATAATGGCTCATATATTTTACCCCATAAGTCACCTAAGATCAATGGTATATATTCAATCTCATATCAGTGGCAAACCAAGGACAACCCTAAGAAACCCTAAATTTGTTCAAGCACTATAAAAAGGGGTTGTACCCTACCCAAATCTCTACACCTTGAAAACTTACCATCTCTCTCTCTCTCTCTCATCCAACTAAGGGGGGCACGACCCACTTTATCTCTCTCATGGTTGCTCTCTTATCTTCTCCATCTCTCAATTCATATTGGGGGCTAAGTGTTTAGGGTTCGGTGGAAAGAGAAGTTATCTCTCAACTAGGTTACTAAAAGGGTTCACCTATAGTTGCGTTTTGTAATCAAAAGGGTGTTCATGTTCCATTGGTTTGGCTTGTCCATAACTTGCTTTCTTGATTGAGATTGAAGTTTGACCATTAGATCCCACACCACCAGAATGTGGTGGCTCGGTATGGGTGTAAGATGCCCGATTGAGGTAATCTCCAGCAGCTTCATTTTCTTCTAGCTTATTTACTTATTGTGTTCTTTATTCTCTAGCATAGGTTGTCTCTTTTCTTTGTTATTAAAATAAAGGTTTTTGAATGGCTTCAAGTTCTTGAGATTCCAGTTGCATTCTTTTCTTTATTTTATTTGAAGATGTTTTATTGTAAAAAGACTAATTGTAAGTGGTCTAAGCCGAGAAAGAAGAAAAGAATAGAAAAAAAATAAAAAAATAAAAATAATATACCCTTGTTTCAAAAACTCGAGCATTCATCGGTCAGTCACCCTATTCATGCATTATGAGGATATATACCCTCACTTTCTTAGCTCGAGTAGAAAGAACTTATTTACAAAAGAAAAACAAGATGGTAAAAGGAATATGGAGAGGATTAACTCAACCAATCGCATTAAAAAAATAAATTATAATTTGAGATCTGAAAATTGTAAATCTGGTGGGCTATTTGTGACTGCAAAAATTTGAAATGGTTTCTAAGTAAACACTAAGGGGCCATTTGGGTACGTGGAAATCTATTACGTGACAATATATTATAAGGAAATATAATATTTACACTGTTTGGGTACACTTTAATAGTATAGAATGGAAAGACATTACGCAAGATTACCCAAGATTTCTCAAAAAATCATGAAATCCATTACGCACGATGAGGGGTGAAAAATCTATTACGAGGTTGACGGGTAATCTTTGAAAATCTTTCGCGTGGGTGTCGCTGCCCTATCCCCACTTAAAAAACATTTCCCTCTCTCAAGTATACGTTGTATTGTATAATTATTAAGGTACTTAGAAAGTGAAAGTAGGGGATATGAAAAGGGGAATCTAAATTGATTTGAACAAGTGTAAGAGCACAATTTTCTACTGCAATCATAATAAAAATTTCTACATCCCTCTATCCCCAATTTGGGTTGTAGCCCTCCTCATCGGACTCTCATATAAAAACAAAATTTTTAATAATGGATAAGTAAAAGTAAGGGGAAATCTAAATTGATTTGAATAGTTGTAGAACTTGATGAGGGACAATTTCTACTACAATCATAATAAAAAAAATTCTACATCCCTTTATTCCCAATTTGGGTTGTATCCTACCATCAGCTCTCATATAAAAATAAAAATATTAAAATAATAATTTGTGATCGATGAGAAATTACACAACTCAATCATAATAAAAAATTTCACATAACATAATCCTGATAAGAGATTAGTAAAAGCTTAATTGAAATAAGATTCATCTCTAGTCTCCTCCAATGCTTCAAAATTTTCTACTGTAATTACCAAACCTTCTAGTTTACTAATCAAAATTCTTCCCACTTTTTAACTTGTACCATAAAGACTTTGATTTTGGTATCATAAATTTATCACTTATTTAAAATTATATATAGAGAGACATTTGAAAGGCTTCTATAGTAAATAAATAAAAATAAGGCTTATTACAATAAAATCATGTTATTCCAATGACTTATCATGTTGAAACCAAAGTCTAATCATGTTAGCCAAACATAGCCATATTTTTCATATTTAGATGGTAATGCATTTCTCATATTTCTTCCTGACATAGCCAAACAGTAGGAAAGGATTCCCCAAGTTGCATCTAAATACTACCCAAATAGTGACAATCCACTTACAGGTAATGTATTATACACTAATGTATGACGTCCGTAATATATTTCACTGACAATATATTTTTCAGGTATCCAAACGGCCCCTAAAGCTAGATTCCCATGGTAAAATTTTAGTGGATGTTGTAGAAAATGGACAACCCATATACCATACACTAGTAGTGTAACTTGCAATACATGAAATTCTGTTTCTTTTGTTTAATCATGTAACCTAGGTTTGGAAATGAGCAGGGCCCAAGCCCTACCCCAGCTCTGGCCCTCGTAGGGCCAACCTAGGCCCAACCTAGCCCTAACCGGACCATAGATGCCCTGACCCAGGGATGCTCCTAGCCTTGTCAAGGAAAGGCAACGTCCGATGAAAAACAAAACATAAATCAAGGAGAAATTAAAGAAAAAAATAGGGTTAAGTCCAGCCCGTCACTCCGCTTACGGCCTCGGACCACATTTTATTGCTTAGGCCCTAGCTTTTTTGGGCTGAGGTAACCGAGCCGAACCGAACCGTTATTTAACCATATTGGTTTTGCATTTAAAACCCTCAACGTTATTCCTGGGAAATGCCCTAAAGATGCTTGCATTAGCCCCTAAGCCCTAAATTTTGATTGTGAAAAACAAGGTAATGATTTAATGACGCTTGCAAGAGCCCATATTTTGATTTGGATGTGAGTATTCTTTGGATAAATGAAGCTAATTTCTAATCTCATGGTTTTGAAGAAGTGGCATAATTTCAAAATAGATAGGAATAAGATGCTTAAGCATAGCGGTAGTAAAACTTTCATATAAATAAGCCATAATACCTTATTTTCATCTGTACAGGGTTTCCTATAGCCACCAAATCATTATAAATACTTTTGAATTTGCATATGTATTTTGATAGGGTTGAAGTTCCTTTCTCACAGAGTTGGAGTTGCTGAGTAAATTGAAACTCTCTAGCTTGAGAATTACTTGCATAAGTATTCTTCAGACATTTCCAAATTTCTGCAAAAGTTTTGAGGCCAATAACAATGCTAAGATACTCTTCTGATAATGTCTCTGCAATCCAGGCCTTAAGAAGCTGATAAAACTTTAGCCATGATTTATAGTCTGTGTTTTGGATTTCACTCTTACCATTAGGAGATGAAATCTTTTGATTTGGTGTATGGAAATTGGCATTAATGAATTCAAAAAGTTACTCTAAAAAGGAGAGAGCATTTGAGTTTTCCATAATAAATAGTTGTTCAGCATCAACTTAATAAACAAAAAGTTTCTTATATTTAAGGGTGGAAAAATAGGGATATTTAGAACAAATAAATATATAGGAATAAATTGATGAACTAAGAGAGGCGCATCAAACAAAGGATAGAGAGTTACGGTGATGATTGATTAAAATAATATAGTGAAGTAAACAAAGGCTTTTGGATGTTTTAACAAATAAGTTAAGAGAGGCGCAGCAAACAAAGGGTTTCTGATGGCTGAAATAAAAAACGGGAGAAAGAATTGTAAAGGTGATGGTTTAACAAAATAATATAATGAAGATGATGTAAGATGATAGAAGGTATGGAAGATGATGGAAGGTTTGGTTTAATGATGGAAGAGATGGTAGATGATAGAAGGTATTGCTTTAGAAAAAAAACGTGGAAAGATAGCATGGAATGTGAAAATTGAAAGAATGTAGATGATAGAAGGTATTGCTTTAGAAAAAAAAACGTGGAAAGATAGCATGGATTGTGAAAATAGAAAGAATGGAAATGGGGCCAAACCTGGAGTAACCTTTAACCATTGTAAAGTTTCACTTTTGAATTTGTTCTCCATCAGCTGTGTTATATGGATTGAAGCCGAAGGAACCATCGTTTGGAAATCATAAAGAATTTTAAAGAGAGAGAAAAAGATTTCTGTTGAAAAGTTAACTATACCCCACATTGATTTGTGGTGGTACTTTCATTGTATATTTAATGATGATATAATCGGATAATGTACATTTTCCTATTTTATTACACATAATATACACTTTTCTTTTTAGTTGCATTTTCTTCTTAAAAGTAAAGAGCAATAAACTTTTCTATCTTGTTTGAATTTCTTTTCTATTACTCTTAAGCCCCAAATCCAATCATGGAAAAACATAATTTTTCAAGGTTACAATTTGGAAACACCTAGAAAACATGGATATGCTAGAATCATTGTTCACAAAATCGCTCGATCTAACTGCTAACCACCCGGTTAGATTGGAACCAACCAGTGGCCGGTTCTGGTATTGGGTGGTTAGGTTGATCAACTGGTATGTTATATATATATAGATATATATATATTCTCAAAAATAAGGATTTTGATTTATGATGCATTTTTAAATATTTTTTACATTATGGTAAAGATTAAAAATGGTTTTGGTCATTAATACTCATTTTTATATTTTCTCATATTTTTTAGAAAATTTTAAAAATAGCCCTTGAAAAATATAAAATGGGTTAAAATCCATTTTTGTTTCATTAATTTTCAACTGCATTTGAATGTGTTTTGTTTTAATCATTCTTTATATGCTTTTCATATTTTAGCAGATTTTTTTGTAATTTTTTTATTTTTTTTCAACACTTTTTTTGACCACTCGGGACTTGCCCCATTAGAGCGATTGAATCGGTCGGTTTATTAATTAGGCCTGTTATACCGCTTCCAAACCCATGCTCGGTTAACCGTTCCGGTTCAATTTTACGACCACGGCTGGAATGACATAATAGGACAAATACACAAATGGGAAAGTTCAAATCCGGCGAAGGATACGATGGAATCCTAGGAAACAACAAGGCGAGGAATTCTTCGCTTATGATAACAGTGTAGAAATTATAAGAAGAGAAAAAGGGGTCACTGAAATAGACAAATCATTCGACTCTATTCGCCATTTAGTTGTAGCCGTGGAGAAGTGATGTATCAATTTTTTTTTTCTATTTTTTAATTTAGGTTGTTTCATCATTATCAAAGTATTTTTTTTAATTAATTGGATTTAGCTACACGAATCTTGGCCTGTCATTTTGTTTTTATTAAAGATCATACTCTTAATGAGGCTATAAGTCCTGATATTTTTTTCAGACCACCTCTGACCGTGTCTTTTTGGGCGTACCCCTTGTTCTTTTCAATCCTTCCAGTTGTACTGACTCGCACCGCCTAGTAGGTGTTATACTGGGTTGGCGCCACATATGGCCAACCCCTTTAAGTCTAGACTCTCTTATCTTATCTTCCATTGATGCCACACCTAAATTTTTCTGAATGGATTCATTTCGAATTCTATTCATTCTTGTCTTGCTACTCATCCATCTCAACTTCCTCATTTCCGCTACCCGTATTATGTGGGCATATTGCTTTTTATCTGACCAATGTTTCACCCCATAGAGCAAAATTGGTCTCACAACCGTTTTAATTGAAAATGGATTTATGTACTTTATCTACTGGAGGATTGTGAACACAAGGGACATTTCACCCTCCTTCAAAGAGAGAAACATCTGTTCCGATACTACAAAATAAAGAATAATATTAAAAATAAAAAATATTTTTCTTAAAATATAGCTTCTTTTTTAGGTAGGCAAGCCTTTCTACAGGTCACTAGGGACCCGTCTTCCATTAAGGTTTCTTTGGATTACCCATGCTTTTCTTTTCCACGCGACTCTCTGATTAATTCTTTCTATTGCAATTTCTAAGCAGGTCAATGTCTATAATCTTTCTTCCAAATTTCACTAAATCCCTAAACAATACGAAACTGCGTTTCATGGCCGAAGGCGTCCTTGGGGTCACAAATTGACTACATACGCTCTTCTATAAGTGGACACATTAGCTATCCGCTCTCTTGTTGGCTATTCAATAAGTGAAACAACATTAGCTATCTGTCCTTTAGTTGGGCAGTAAGGGTCAGAGATTTCCATTTAGTCATTTCTAAAACCAACAGTTTGAAGACCAAATAATTGGGTGCAAAATGTGAGAGCTTTCCGTTCTTGGTTCTCTTGTAGCTAAGTACTCCAACCCGATTCCAGAATTTCAATTTCATTTAGTTAGGGAATTTTGTCCTAAATTCTATTGAAAAGTGATTGACAAAAGTGTTAAAAATAATAATAATAATAAATAAATAAATAGAGATAATGAGTGTAGGAGGTGTTTCATTAGCTTCTTTGTGTATCGACAAAGCGGGGGTTATATATAAAACTTGGAAAAATCCCAAAAAGGTAAAACATGGCTCTCTTTCTATCTTTGTAAAAGGTCTCTCTCTCTCCCCTCTTCTTCTGAACCCCGTCCCTTCTCTTCCTCTTCATCCGATTCCCACAAAATGGCTATGAGAAACTCATGACCCTGAAAAATACACTGCATCAAAGAGGAAGAAGCGATGCCAAAAAATCCCTAAAGTCCCTATTGATTGCCATGAAATTCAGCCAGAGATGACGCTTTTCCATCATTCTTCGAAGCTCTTTCCGCAACTTTGGACCAATAAAGATGAAATAGGCTTATATAAATATTCCCAAAAAGTAAAAAATAGTTCTCATCACCCAAAGGCCATTTATTAAGATCTTTTCCCTAAACAAAGGCTTATGATATTCTCTTAGCTCCAAAGATGGCTGAGAAAAAGATGTAAAAAAACTAATTATTAAATTAGGTGGAGAATCTAGTCCAAAAAGCTTGGTCATGTCATTTTTGAGCAAGGGAAGAGAAAGTGGATTGGGATGGGAAATTGGTTTTTATGTTTTTAAAGTGAGAGAAAATGGATTTAAGCACATGTGGGAGACACGGACACGGAAGAGAAAGAGAGATGTTGGAAATGGGAAAAGTTATAAAAAATAAAAGATGTTTCAATGGCTCTGATCCCAGGCATGATATATTGCATTCTAAAAACAATATTTTCACTTACTGGTATGAATAAATGTGCATCTATATTTCTATTAGACAAATTTGTCCTTGCAATATATGGGAACGGAGGATTATGAAAACTATTTCGCTAATACAAATACACAAATACTGTAAGATGTAGAACACTAGAATTGCCTATTTATAGATAGAGAAAGTTCGTATAAAACACTTAATTAATTTGCATTTCGCTCGTTATAAAATTCGAGGAAACAAGCCTTATTCATAGAAATATAAAATGCCTTTTTACTAGTAAACGTGAATACATAAGTTAAGAATTAAGTCTCTCAAAATCTCAATAGTCGGTGTGGGCATATGTTGCAACACGAAATCACGGGGTGACTTTTTGTGTCGCGGGAAGGTAGTCGCCTTGCTTCGCATCGTGATCCAAATGTCATATGGTGTCTTTTTCTTATTCTGGTAGACCAACTGACAAGCTTCTTTACTTGTGGAGCATGAATTATTGGATTGCACCAAACTACCGGAGTTCAGAAGTCATGTGTGCATTCACCTTTACCGGTGGGGCAAATTTTATTGGAGTGCACCAAACAACCAGAGCCAATACTATTGGAATGCCTTTCTACCGCCAATCCACCGGAGAACACAATCTACCGAAGGGTTTGACTAGTGGCAGAAAGAAAGGGGAGCCACGTGCCCGATCAGCACACTTGCCTAAGCGTGGCACAATTTATGTGCCGATGCAAGCAAGTACATCATCACCTATGTACATGCTCACATTACACGTGCTCTGCATAGGCCTCTTCTCTTTTTTGATTCTTAAAACATAAATGAAGAGGATAAAATCATATTTAAGCATTGTTTCCCTCATCACATCTTTAATGTGATGTGGGGCAGCTTATGTGCCAATGCAAGCACGTACACCATCGCCCCTAGCATATGCACACATTACATGTGCTCGGCATAGACCTGCACTCTTTTTAGTTGAAGCAATGCTTGCCTCATCGCATATTTAATGTTCGATAAATGACATATTTAATGTTCAACAAAACACACTTTCTAAAATATTAGACTTTTCAAAATACTATGGAATAAACTAATATCATTTTGAAATAACATAAGGTATTTTCCAAGATGCAAGGAGACAATGCGCTAGACAGGCCACATGCCTGGGCACGTCGCCAAAAACGACCATCCTCCTTATTTTATATTTTTTTATTTTTTTTATTTTTGAAATATATTATACTTAAAAGAGTTACTCAGAGTAGCCGAAGTAAATCGCGAGTCCTTGGCCTAAGCCAATGTTTCAAACATTGTTTTACGTTGGTATTGAGTTCAATAGGGCATGAACCCTATAGCAAGCTCTCACAATAGAGAAACTGAACAAGGAAAGAAAAAGGCAATGAACACTTCAGATCTTTGTTTGGATACCAAATGGCCTTTTCTTAGCCAAATGTAGTAAAAAGAAACCACGCCCTCATTCCAACTCCTATTCAACACTGGCAAGCAACTTAATATTTATTAGTGCACACTAAATACATCACCCATACTGCAGTGATAAAATCCATAATACATGTACTGATATTGCTAACTCATAGTGAAAAAGAAAGCACACATGTGAAAGACCAGGAACCCCTCGATTCAATAGATTATGGCATCAAAGAAAAGCAGCTAAGCAAATTATAACTGAGACAGAAAGAGAGGCTTCAATTCGTTGTGATGTCAGACGCCTGCGAATTCCTTGAGGCCACACTCCTTATTTATCTTGTAGAAGTTATAGTAATCATAGTAGTCGAAGGGCTTAAAAAGCTTAGGGTGCTCTTCGTCCACGAGCTCTTTAGGGGCCTCAATCAATACATTTGGATTTGGGATCGAAAATAACCCGCAAGAATATCTGTCTTCATATCCCCTCAGCATCACCCGATGTCGTACTGGATGAAGCCTACCGTTAGTCCATGCCTGAACAGAATTTTCATAAAAAACAGAAGAGAAAATCATTGTGTTTGTTAACTATCATAGATTTTCTAGAAGGAAAAACTAGCTATTCTTCCAAAATAAGGTATGGGTCATTGAAAAGGAACATCTAAAATGAAGAATGATTACAATTATAATTCATGGGACAGATAAATTAATGAAAGTGAACACCTCCAGAGCACGTTTTAATTAAGAAAATCAGAGAAACATGAATAGTTCTATGTAAGTGGTTCATACAAATTGACCTTAAATCTTAATCTAAATCGTCTCTGCCCATCATTGTAGCAACATATCTAACGCTTGGGTGCATGCAAGAGTGGATCGCCATTGTCGAACCATTTGTGTGTTTATATGGTCAATTACATAGGGACTGGATATGGATCACCTTCATGGATGGGGCCATTTCTTTACTATGCTTTTTTTTTTTTTTAACGTAACGTTTTTTTTACATGAAGAACTATAGATACCACCAAGACCATATTTCTAGGTATGCCCACTCTCAATGCTTTTCATTAAAAATATCAATACGTTCCATTTAAAATGTCATTGCTTTTTATTACTCCCAAAACATCACTACTTTATATTTAAATTCTTTTTATAGTTAACTTAATCATTATTTAAAGATATATTTGAAATTTTCACAAAATACGAGTACCTATTCTATTTTAACAATAATTATATATAAACCATTCATTAAAGAGCCATAGATTGCAAAACTTGATCTTTTTTCAAAAAGAAGTACCATAATTTCTAGATCCACTTTTACAACTCATTCTAACCGTAAACTTTGTACTTTCAAAGATTGTAAATTATAAATTATTCCAATACATACAGGTGAGCAAGAGAGGAGAGACAAACCATGAAAGTATCACCTATGGTGATAACAAGAGAGCCTCCCGAGAGCACCACTGGTGCCCAGGACCCATCTTTAAATTGCACCTCCAAACCGCCAACTTGGTCTGGGCAGAGTATCGTCACTATGTTCTTGTCAACGTGACCCTTCAAGCCCTCCACTTGGTGCCCTCCCTCCGGGGCCTTGTACTTCATCATTCGAAAATGGTAATTTGAGGATTTGTCAAGGTCATCGAAGTATTTCTCAGCACCATAACTCTCCAAAACCATTATTTGAATTAGCTTAGCCAACTCTGTTATCTTCATTGTTACGGTCTTCACTGTCTCACTATGGCCAACCAAACCAACCAACGTTACAAGATTAAAGAAGAAGAAGAAATCTATGACAAATAGATTATTTAAAAGTATATTCAAATACTTAATATTTCAAATATATATATATATATATATAAAAGTTCCTAATCTTCTCAAGAGTTATGAAAATCATATAGAACTTAATTCCAATTAATACAATGGTGTTTTCCAATATTTTTTATTTTTTATTCTTTATATTTTTTAACTTTATTTTTATGTTTTTTTTATGCTTTTTTAAAGCTGTGCCAAGTTGCCTTAGCCAAAGCCAAGTTACTTGCCGAGTCCACCCCTAAAACGCATATTAGGAATGTATGAGTACCATGAAATTAGAGAGAGATTTGGAATGCCTGAGTACCATGGACTTAGAGAGAGAGAGGGGGGGAGGGTGAAAGAAATTACCTCGTGTGAGAGATTATTTTTGTGCGATTGTGTGTGCATGTAGGCAGAGAGAGAGAGAGAGAGAGGTCATGGTAGTTCCTAATCGAAGTAAGGTGGGTTATTTCTACATAAAATCTTCTTAAAATTTCAGTTTCTTAGAATTTGAAATAGAAGTATAATGAAGAATGATTGTTTCGACTACTCATTAGTGGACATACAAAATGTTTGGCAGCCCGTTTGAGCATTTATGGTACCCCAATAATTAAGTACGACCTCCACTGATGTACATGTAAGTTGTGTGAGAAAATATTTAATTTCTCTGTAATTATGAAGCCCAAGCCAACATGATAACTGTATTATACAACTCACAAGATGTTTGTACCAGAGCCGTATTCTTATATAAAAGCCCTATTTTTATATGGTTAGAAGACGGATTGTACAACCTGCATACAAGTTTATAGATCTTTTCAAAAAAAAAAAGACTTTACAAAGTCATTAATATATAATTGTATAGGTTGGGAAAAAGTAGCTGGAGTTAATAAAATATTGTACATGTTCACACTGCCACTCAAAAAGTTTGGACAAGAACTTTTAGAATCGGATTGGTGGGATCTTCAGGTGCACAACTTCAGATTTAATGATTAACAAGCACAATAAGATCTTAAATTTGGAGCTCAAATTGGTAAAATCCAATACAGAATCCAACGATGACAGATTAGTAGGCCTCAGGATAGAGACCTAGAACATAGCAACTCAAGCAATAACAAACCATAAAGGCGTTAGCAAGAGTCAAAAACTTCATAGTCAAAGAAAGAAAAACAATCTAAGACAACCAAAAGAACATATTGGCACTTGAAAGAACCAACTTAACTCATTTGTGATGGTGCAAATCCAAGATTGATTTAGTAGCAAGAACATAAGATCGAGTAAAAGAATAAAACATATAGGATCGAGTAACAAAACAACATGCTCGATAACATATAAAGGAAAAAAGAATTCAGAATTTTCTTTTGGGGTGGGCAATCGAACTAAGTCCTACCGTTGAATGATCATAGAAACATAAGGGACCACGAAAAAAACACAATGGAACACCAAGACCCCACCGGTCCCCTCTTCCCTTAACATACGTGTCTTTTTTCAAATATGAGGGACCCTTTACTTTCTACATTCTAGTGAGGAAAGAAAGGGCAACAAAGATGTTGACTGCATCCAAGAGACGGAAACAAATATAAAGGAAGGGAAACAAAGATATTGACTTCATACAAGAAAGGGAAACAAATATAGTATGATAAGGCCCCCCACTAAGATGTCTATAATGGCGACGGAGAAAGAAAACAAATAATAATGAGACGGACAAACAGAGCAGCACAAGGAAGAAATAGATGCTAAGATCAAGGACATAAAAACAGAGATAAAAGGAGATTCAGATCTTAGCTCAAAACGAGGAGCATGGAATGAAAACCTCGAAAGAAAGGCGAACAAAAGGGGAAGCTAGAAGCTATGATCAAGTAAAGAAAAACATAGACCCAGGGAGCACAATCTGGAAACTCCTCTGATCCGAGGCAAAAAAAAGGCAGATCGAACGCAAACAAAGCATATCTGAGGCAAACAATGCACTTGGAGGCGATTCAGATTGCCTCCGAAGCAAATAAGAGAGATCTCCCAAACAAGAATACCGGATGTTGATGGCTGTGAGGGTGATCAAATGCTCTAGATAATAGGTGGATTAAAAGATAAATTTCTTTTCATACCTTACAAAAACCCAACTTTTAAGTTAAGAAAATTGTGGAAATGGGTGATGGTGTGAATGAACTTACTTGAACTTGGTATTTCCTTGGGGCCACATAAGGTCGGTAAACCGCTCAATGTTCTCCGGCAGGGCTGCATGATCGATGCCAGTGACCTCAAAGAAAGGAGCCTCTGGTACAGGCGCCCTATATCCATGGTACTTGAACTCGGATCGGTTATTCATCTTCGTTTCTTGGGGAATTTCAAAGAGCTCCTTCATAGCAGAGAACATTTCCTTCTGCAGAGATTCAGGGACCGCAGTATTGTAGATGGCCGCGAAACACCCTGGGCTTTCCAGAGCTTCTCGCACTTCTTGTGTCAGGGCTTTCCATCTCTCAGCTCCAGGCTTCAAGTCTCCTGAGAAATCAAGGACTGGTACTTTCATTACACTTTGAGAACCCATGTTTGTCAGCTCGAATATGTGTTACAACTTCTGCAAAATAAATACAAACACCTCGACACACTGGGGACCGAACCTCAGATTTTATATTTGATGATTACACAGTCGAGACTGAATCTCATAAAAAATTACATTTTATACTCAAAGATTACACAATGGGGAGACAACCTCATAATAAACTCATATTTTGTACTAAATAATTACATACTAATTTAATACTCTCTTTTCTTCAATTATTATATTCAAAAGATTACACAACTGTGGAGACAACCTCATAATAAACTCATATTTTGTACTAAATAATTACATACTAATTAATACTCATTTCATACTCTCTTTGTTCAATTATTACACTCTCTACCCACTACATACACTCTCCTTCTTTACACTTTTACCCCTCACGTTACCCGCTCTTTTATTTTTTGGTAAATACGTCCTCCACTCAGTTTTCCACTTTCTTTTTTGGTAAATATTTCCCCCACTCACTTTTCCACACTTTTTTTTTTTTGGGGTAAATACTTCTCCCACTCAGTTTTCTACTCTTTTTTTTTTTTGGTAAATGCTTCCCCACCCACTTGTCCACATAATAATAATAATAATAATAATAATAATAATTTTATTATTATTATTATTATTATGTTGGTAAAAACTTCTCCCACCCACTTTTTCACTTTTTACTTTTTTGGTACGTTATGTAGAGTGCCCCTTCAAATAGTATCGAGAAATGTAGTTTCAATAGTGAAAATTTTTGTGATAGCTTTAAAATATATTTTCATCTTTAATTATAAAATTTTAAGCTTAAAACATAGTGTAAATCAAGTAGATCTACAAAAATCTTGAAAATTGACAGTTCGAAAATGAATTACAAGATGTACTATTTCTAAAAATTGAAATCTATTTTTTCTCATGTTCATACTTATTGATGTTGAGATGATCAATTTGAGGATATCTAGATATCAAAACAACCTCTTCTAGCAAAATTTTTGAGACACCCTTTAATTTGGTTGTTTCGAACTTTGGCTCTATAAAACTTTTCCCTTTTTTATTTTTTTTTTTTGGTGAATACGTCCCCACACTTTCCTCATCTACCTAGTCTCTCTATCTCTCTCTACAGCATTGTACTTTCTATTTTCACGGCACCCACGTCACTCCCTCACTTTTTCCCTAAACCACCCAAACACCTCCCATGCTCTCTATACAGCATTGTACTTTCTATTTTCACGGCACCCACGTCACTCCCTCACTTTTTCCCTAAACCACCCAAACACCTCCCATGCGCCTATGTTTACTTCCTCACTCTATGCGCAAGCCCTCACCAACCCCAAAAATCAGCCGATCTAAACGTTAACCGCTCGATTATATCGGAATCAGCCAGTAGCCGGTTATGATTTTGGCTGCTTTTAGTGATCAATTGGTATTTTAAACATTAAATAGAATATTACTTCAAATATTAGAATTGTTTATTGGTTAGTTTTGATGTTTAAGTTTCACATGAATTATGTTTGAATCATGTTGCCAATGGCCAAAACAACTACTTTTTTTTTAAGAATCCTTTCTTGTTCGGTCAAAAAAATTACCTTTTCTTTTAAGAATCTATTTCATTGGTTAAAAAAAATTACTTTCTTTTAAGAATCCATTTCGCTGGTTCAAAAAAATTACCTACCCATGGAATTGAACTTGAGACAAAAATTACCTACCCACCAGAATCGAACTCAAAACATTTTATAAAGAAGTCTTTTATTATTAGACCCAGTAACCAATACAACATTTACTACAAGATTGGCAAAAAGAAGGGCTTATATAT
>NW_006499881.1:64509-77286 GCF_000471905.2 Amborella trichopoda | reverse complement strand
GGTCATTGATACCCACTTTTATATTTTCCCAACTTTTTCAGAAACTTTTAACGCTATTTACTACGTAGTTGACAAAAGAAGGGCCTATATTATATATATAACTTAATTTCTTTTTTATTTTATTTTAAATAAAAGATTTGGTTAAGATGATTTTTTTAATATTATTTTAATATTATTTACATTATGGTAAATATTAAAAAAAATATTGGTTATTGATATTCACTTTTATATTTTTCCATCTTTTTTAAAAAAATTTTAAAAATACCCCTAAAAATTAAAATCTATTTTTTTCATTCATTTTTAACTTCATTTGAGTGTGTTTTATTTTATTATATACTTTTTATATTTTAATATATTATTTTTGTATCTTTTTTGTTTTTTCAATATTTTTTTGATCATTCAAAATTTACCCAATTAGAGCGGTTGAATGGGTCAGCTTACCGATTAAGTCGGTTAAATCGCTTCCTCATGTACGGTTAACCGTTTTAGTTCGTTTTTGCGACCACTAGCTCTCGCTCGTACTCCTCGGCAGAGAAATTACATTTCCATTGCACCATCAATATTTATCATAGTGTGGTCCCAATTGTGCCACATGTCGTTAACTAAATAAAGTTCTTGCAACAAGTTGAGAGAACAACGTAAGAGAGAGCGGGGATGTTCAGGTAGGATGTTTCTATATATATATATATATATAGAGGGAGAGGACCATGTATAAACTATTTCCCTCGTCATTTTCGCTTCCCAACCATCGATTTCGTCGTCAAAAGAAAATGAAAATGAAGTGCTTTGGTACTTCAGCAGAAAAGACTTGTGATTTTTTTAAATAAAAAGTTAATATAAATAAAATATATATTTATATATAATAACATATTAAAATTTTAAAATAAAAAACTCAAAAATAAAGTAGAAATAAAAAAAAGCATGTACTACAATCTTATTAGGTTCAACAAGCTTATAAGATAACACGGCCATGAAGATTAAAGGGAAAGGCTTTTATGCTGCCCCTACAGCATAGAAGTTCTATTCTCTCCCTACCATCCAGCCATTCAATTTAGATCAAAGGAGTCACTTACCTGTTGATCTTAGATTTGACGTCTTAAAGTATTTTATTTTTAATTTTTTTTTATACAAATTATATGAATATGTGTGTCATTTTCTTATTGAGACGTACCTATAAAAAATATTAAAAATAATTTATCGATAAAATAATATAATCAAAATACCCCTTGAAACTTTCCGAAGTATTTGTGGTCATTTTATTTTATTAAAAATATTTTTTTTATATTTTTTGCTAGTGCGAGTTTAATGAAATAATGGACGTCCAAAATTTGGTGTCAAAATAGTTTATAGAAAAAAAATTAAAAATAAAATAATATAGAGACGTGATATTATGATTGAAGCAATCTCCATTCAAAATGAACGGTTAGATAAGGGAGAGGATAGAACTTCTATGAGATCAGTATAAACATAAAAAGCTTGCCCACGATTAAATACCACACTGAAAGGATATTCTTGTAAATTTTGAAAGAAGATATGGATATATTTGAGAGTAGTTTAGCTGGTCTTACTCGTAATAAAAAAAAATTAAAAAATATTTTTTTAGAACCTTGCGTGCTATGCACAAGGATCCCATAATAGACCCTTTAAATTTGTATACAGCCTAGGCTCTAAACATTCAAATTAGAGCCTACTTTTAAATAATGTTGAGAAATATGGTTTCAATACTGAAAATTTTTGTAATAGCTTTAAAATATATTTTTATTTTTATTTATAAAGTTTAAAGCTTAAAAAATGTTGTAGATCGACAAATCTATGAAAACTTGAAAATCTTGAAAATTGATGGTAAAAAAATACATTAAAAAATACGTTATTTCCAAAATTTGAAATCAAATTTTTTTCTCATGTCCATGCATCTTGATATCGAGATGATCAATTTGAGGATATTTTAGCATCAAAACAATCTCGTCTTGTGAAATTTTTGAGGGAGGCTCGAATGTGATTGTTTAGAGCCTCGGCTCAATATAAACTTTTCCCATTTAAAAAAATGCTTCCCATACTTTATTTGTTAATATTTAGAAAAAATTACATAAAAATCCCTTATACTTTGCGTTATTATCGATATACCAAATAGCTTCCGTTGTTACATTTATATTTGTTTTTTTCCTTTTACAACGTAATTTTTTTAAAAAAAACACTTCACCATTTTTCGGATATTGAACATCCGAATTGGTGGGAACTTCCGATATTCATCTTCCGAAACTAGGCCTAAATTTAAACGTTAAATTTCCTATTTCCAGATGATGAACATCTGAAATTAAGGAATTTTCGGATGTTCAACATCCGAAAATATCCCGATAGTTTAACGTTAAGTACAACATTTTCGGATGTTGAACATCCTAATTTAAGAGACTTTCGGATGTTCAATATCCGAAAACAGAGAAGACGAAGGTTTATTTAACTATCAGAGTATTTTCAGATGTTGAACATCTGAAATTCTCTTAAATTTTGATGTTCAATATCCGTAAATGTTATACTTAATGTTCAACAATCGGGGTATTTTTGGATGTTGAACAATCGAAAATCCCTTAATTTCGGATGTTCAACATCCGAAAATAGGACTTTTAACATTTAACTTTCAATTTATTTTCGGATGTTGAACATCCAAAAAAGAGTAAAGTGATCTTTTTAAAAAAACGAAATTACAAAAGGTAAAAAATAGACATACATGATAGAACGAAAGCTATTTGATATATCCATAATAACATAAAGTATAACGAATTTATATATAATTTTTCCTAATATTTATTCCGGCTACATTTTCTATCTCTTCTTTGAGTCTCACATATTTTCTCTCTCTTGCCATTTCATGCATCTCTCACCTTAATGAGCATCGAGTGAAGAGAAAGTCATACCATCAAGTTTCTCTCTCCTCGGTAAAAAACCAAAAAGGCCAAAAATGCCTATCTCATAACAAATGCCACCTGACCCCTTGTCTATTGATTAACCTAAAGTTTGACACTTATTTTTTCTAAACGTAACCTAAAAGTTTCACACATTCACCAAAGTAATAGATCGAATTTTGTTTCACTTCGCTCCAAGCCAAAAAAAAAAAATGAAAGGCTTCTGCCTCTTCGACCGAAGCGAAGTTAATAACATTACTTTTTACACTGCCATTGTACCACCAATGACTCTCTAAGTGTGGTCATAACTGTGCCACATGTGATTAACTCAATAAAACTCTAGAAACAAGTAGAGACAACGCGAGAGGGAGATATTTTGGGAAGATTTATCTAAAGAGAGGAGTGGGCTATGCGTCGCCTCCTACAATTCTTTCTCCCATCAACACTAGTTCACTTTAATTATTGACCTTTCGATCATTTTGACTCTTTCTTTATGTTTAGCGACTTTCATGATGTTAAGCCCATTTGTAAATATATTGCTCTTATGTCGTAATCAGTTCCAGCGTGAGATCTCCATTTTTTACCTTTTCTCGTTGTTAATGATGATGCAACTCAGTATGTTTGCTCCTTTTATAAAAGACGGGGTTTCCAACCAACAGAGTCAATGTAGTTTTCCCAATAACTCAATGAAAATTCTCTGTTAGAATTGTCAGCCAGGTAAATTCTTCTGCAATCATCTTTACAGATCTGTATTATGCTTATGTGGTCGACAAGGAGACAATGTGTTTCTCTCTTATTGCATCAACAGACTGCTACTGATCCGAGGTGTTTATGTTCGGATTTGCGCCGATCTCAGAGCGAGATCAATTCAAATCTCATATCGAATAAGTTAATTTTTTGGAATCTCTAGAGACTAGGGGTCGCTCAAATTATAGGCTAAGAAACATTCCATATCTCTAGAGACTAGGGGTCGCTCAAATTAGAGACAAATAAACTAGAATTAAAAGAAAATAATTAATCTAAAAGAGTAGAGGACGAGATACTTACTTGAGGGACCTGAAACCTGGAGTTTCGCACTCGAATCAGGATGATCTTCTCGTGCAACCTTCTATTCTTATGATGCTTTTTGTTTGTTGGATGTTGCTCGGTATAGCGTTATTTTTCCTAGATCTAGATTTCCTAAGGCTCAGAAAGGAGCTAGGGATTTTAGGTAGGGCATTCCCTAATGTTTCTATGGTTAGGAAATGGTTTTCCTTAATTTTTTACGAGATTTGCAGTCTCCTAATATTTATATCAAATTTCAAATTTGCTGGTAGTTTTGTGGAATTTTCCTGATTTCTTCTAAATTTATAGGATTTATCTAAGGGGTTTTACTATTTTCTATTATTATCTAGGAGTTTAGAGAGAGAAGCAACCCGAAATTATTTAGAGAGAGAAATTATCTCAAAAATTGAAGTTTTAGAGAAAAAACATATCTTAAAATTTCATAGAGAGAAACTATATCAAACTTTCGAGAGAGAAACTATCTCATATTTCAAGTTTTGGAGAGAGAAAGTACATTAAAATTTTAAAGAAAGAGGATACTTGAATTTTTAGAAAGAGAAACTATCTCCAAATTTTAAGAGCAAGAAATTATCTCATATTTTAAGGTTTAGAGAAATAGATTATCTGAAAATTTTAGAGAGTGAAACTAATTAAATTTTTCAAGAGAGGAATTGTCTAAATTTTTTTAGAGAGAAACTATCGCAAATTTTTTTTAAAGAGAGAAACTATATAAAATTTTAAGTTTTAGAGAGAGAGCGAGGCTCCCTCTTTAGCTAAGCGGTCAGCAGCATCGTTTCACTCCATGAAAATGTGGCTGAAGATAACTTATCTTCCTTGTCGGGCTGAGACAATGACTTCCATGGTTGATATCCAGGCCCAAGGACCAAGACATAAGATCTGGCTTTTTACACCAAGAAATCACATTAATTGAGTCACCTTCGATGATGAGAACGAAATGTTAGAATCTAGTTTAATAACTCTTCCTTTCAAAGCCTACAGTTTCAGCCTCATTAATATCCCAAAAATTCATGTGCCCTTGGTATTGCCATTGAACTGCCCCATTGGAATCTCCCAAGAGACAACCGAAGGCCATTAAGCACTCTTTGATATTTATATTTCCACCGAAGTTCAGTTTAAACCAACCTAGGAGGTGGCGTCAACCATAGGGAGATACAAGGAAAGCGTCTAAAAGAAGAAGCTCCTTGTGGCAAATCGGACGTGCTGCCACTGACCTTAGTCCCCATAGGACCGGCCCTGGCCCTGCTAGGCCATAAAGAGCGTGGTGCTAGCCCGGACCTAGCTCTATTGGGGTTGGCTTGGCTCTTTCGGGTCAAATAAAATAGAGAAAAAAACAAAAACAGAAAAAACAAAACAAAAGAATAAACAAAGTCAAGGACAAATGTATTAACATCCTACGCTAATTTTTTAACACAGGGTTTCAGATGGATCAAAATGCCCTCTAACTTTTTTAAAATTTCATCCTTGGACATTATTAGACATTCTCATCATTGTTGCATTTATTAAGGGTGATATTATGTTTACCAGAAATCATAACTTTATTTTTTTGTCTCGCTACATAGAAAATATTATGTTTACCAGAAATCATAACTTTATTTTTTTGTCTCGCTACATAGAAACATCTTTTTGGATAATATAACCAGCCAAAAGATATTCTACTCCCTTAAGAATATACCGTCCATTAACTACCTCCCGTAAATCCACGTAGGATTTGTTATTGGCCACCATGGGGATATATCTAGGTCAAGTTCAATAAAATAAGAAACGAATTGTATCCTATAAGCGCTTTGAAAAAATAAAATATCTCATGATTGTATAAGAACTGTCCAATTTCTAGAAGGTGAGATCTAAGTCTTAGAAATCTCAAATTTCAATATTTTTTTTTAGGATAATTATTTGGCTAGTGGTTGCCAAAATTTTGGATTGAAAAAATCCTCTCAAGTAAATCCTCTTACAGAGGGAGTAGAAATAAACTATGCTATACGAGCTTGATAAGATAAAAGCAAAAGCCGTGTGTTTTACTTGCTGCCCATCGTTTATACATACACATACATGGGCTTGTTGCAGTCATCGACAAGTGTTATGAGAAAACTACCGATTCAAAAATGAATTTTTATGCTTACTTGTTCTTAAGCCATTTATCATTGATTCACCATTTTTTTTTTTTTCAAAGAAAAATGGGCTTTTTGAACAAATTTTCCAGGCTCGAAACTTTATATCATCGAGTGATGGCAAATGGGCTTATGAAACCAGGGTACGGTGGACCCAAATTCCAGTATATTTCCTTTTCAGAGGCATTGGTAGGAAATCACTAGAAGTCGCCTACACAAACAGGGCCTTATTTTCTTCTTACTTTGCATTTTACAATTGGAAAGATCCTTTTTTGGATAAATACTATTGGAAATGTCATCTCAAGTTTTCTTACGTACGTAATTTTCGTTCTTATGATGGGTTTTTGAGGTACGCTTTTCACAGATTATATATGTTTGTATGAAAAATGGCTTGACAGGCTTAAAGCGAAGCCCCACCTCATAACTCATTGAAAATTGCAATTCAATTATTGAAAAACCTTTGACATCGATCATCGTAGCTTGAACATTATGTTTGTGAAAAAAAATAAAAGGATTCAAAGCTCTAAAAAGAACAATTATTGTAACAAATTATCTAGGCCATCAATTTCGCCCCTAAAAATAAATTTTCGTAGATCTACAAGATTTCTATCATTTGTTAAGTTTCAAATTTTATTGCTGATATTGGAAATTGATTTTAGAACCATCATAGAAATTTCCATTGCAGACAGTACTTATGAACATCCGATGTGAAATTTCTGTTGCTGAAAGTACTTATGACACACACACACACATATCAGTTCCATCCTTATATTGGAGAAGGAAGATGCACCTTAAATTTTCTCTAGAGATGTCAACCCAATGTCGGAAATCTTATAGGTTTTAAAGTCTATCTTTAACCTTATTTACAAAAATTTATATTATGAAGTAGTACAGATCTAGCAAATCTATAAATACTTGAAAATCTTGAAAAAAGATAGTCCAGATAATTTGTTATAAGATGTCCTATTTTTAAGACTTGAAAACTTTTTTTCTTTATATCCATGCATCTTAAGTCAAGATGATCAAAATAGAAAGTTTTTCAACATCAGAACCCTCTCTTGCATAGGGATTTTGAAGTGTACCTTAGTTCAATAGGATAAGTCTAACACCCTATATAAACTATTTTTAACACACACACTCAAACAAACATAGGAAGTAATTTCATGTCACAATGTCAATGTAATATAATGAAACCACATTTCTAAGATATCATGTTTGATGTATTTGCATGACCTCAAATTTGACCTTTGAAGATTATCTCATTATTTTACAATAAAACCATTTCACGAAATCATTCCTTGTTTTTTTTTGTTAGCTTTATGTTTGTTTATTTAATTGATTGACAGTTTGAGGGTACCACCTTAAATAGAGCGGAATGTTGGACCAAGATTCGTGTAGCCGACCCCAATTATTTGGAAAAAAGATATGATGATAATGATTCAAATTATTGAAAGTAACAGTTTATGTTTTTCCATTTATTTTCTGATGGTTTTTTTTCTTTATTCAAACAATAATTCCATCAAATTTGATAATAAAATGCATGGAAGTGAATTGGAATTAAATAATGAATAATACGTACTAATTACTATGTTACGATTAGTTATCATTAGTTTAATATTAATATAAGAAACCTAATTAGATTTAATTCCATTTTGTTCATAGAATTTGATTTACTAGTATATTAATTAAGACTAAGGATAATAATTTAAGTTATATGTAATATATAAAAATAATGTAACGCATTACGCAATTGCATAGTTATAATGACAATGTTGGAATAGAATTAATAATATTAGTTTGTATTCCTATTATATTGGTAGCTAGTTATTATTTTCCACAACCTAATAATTATACTATTAATACTAGTAATAACAATTTCTATATGTGATAATTAATAAGCTTATAAAAATTTCAAACTATTGTATTTTTATAATAAGTAATATTGTCTATTAATATTTTCAGCAAGTCACCGTTAATTGTTATTGTTGTTATTGTTATTATTGTTGTTGTCGATGCTGCTGTTATTGAAACAAAGGGTTTACTATAGTTATTTATTGGTGTATAAAATTATAATAAAAAAGTCATTGTTGTTACTATTTATAATTCTGTAATTGAAATTATAATTATAGTTGTATTATTTATATTACTTTATAAATATTGTTTCAAAAATTTGTGAGTTCAACTGCCCAAAAAACGAATTGTGTATTTAGTTAAAATGTTCATATAATCATTATGTGCAATTTTCTACATGATGTTCTTCTATTAATTTCAGCCCAGGATTTCTTGGGAAGAGATAATCACAATCTTTACATACTTGTATTACGTAATAATAGTAGAAATTGTATGTAATGAGACCATTTTCTTTTGATACAAAGTGTTCACAATTATTTACAACCATCTCATGGGAAATCAAATAGTTTGTTGAGTCACGAAGTTCGAAAAAATATCATTTGAAGCTTGACCTCGGTCAATAGAATAAATGCAGGCATCTAATTTCACATCCAATGGTCGAGACTAATTATGACCACTTTGTATTGAAGATAAATGCTCTCATTATATACTTTTTTATAATTGAAAATGCGTTGTGATTGAAGATCTTTTTCTTAATTTTATTAGTAACATATATGGTTTGGTAGTTATACGAGCACAACGCATTAATGATATGTAATTCCTATTTATATATTCATTATTTAATTATGTGATTGAAATATTCATATCCATCTAGTAATGTTTTTTATAACACGTGTGTCTGTTAGAAGTAATAATATTGCAACAGTAATATTTTAGCATTATAATATTTGATTATCGTTATGGAATGTTAGTAATATTATATGTATTATAAAAACCTAATAAAACTATATTTTATAATTATATAATTGTAATTATCATGTTAATTACATTATTATAATAATATTTATAAATATTTTATTAAGAATTGTAAATTAATTGCAGTAGTACTATTATTTTTAGTTATGAAATTCTACAGTCCACCAAAGAATCAAATTCTCAAATTTCATGTCAGAATATCACAATGCATTACGTTATGTATTTCTACAGTCCACCAAAGAATCAAATTCTCAAATTTCATGTCAGAATATCACAATGCATTACGTTATGTATTTCTAAGATTTTGTTATTATTCATGTAGGGAAAAAATTTATATAGAGCCAAGGCTCTAAATAATCAAATGAGAGCCCAACACAAAAATTTCACTAGAAAATGTTGTTTTGATGCTCAAATATCCTCAAATTGATCATCTCGACATCAACATACATGGACATGGGAAAGAAATGGATTTCAAATTTTGAAAATAGTGCATCTTGGAAGGCATTTTTGGAACGTTAATTTTCAAGATTTACAAGTTTTTATAGATTTGCTCGATCCATACTATTTATAAAACTTTAAATTTTATAATTTAAAATGAAAACATATTTTAAATTTATTACAAAGATTTCTAAATTGAAGCTACATTTGTCAACACCATTCAAATGTGAGCTTTACTTAGAGCCTCGGCTCTATACAAACCGCACCCTATAATTTGTTTTTACAATTATTGTGTACTTTATAAAATAAACTTTTATTTATACTAATTTAATAATCATAATTTGATTTCTAAAAGATTAGTATTTCATGACACGCGCAACCGATCGGATAAGAAATAAACCAGTATATATCTGTAGAAATATGGATGTGAGCCCATGCAAAAGAACGTGTGTCGTCCACTTATAAGCACTCTTGTTTAATTTTAAATTTTGTTCTACATAATGAGAGGTTATTTTGACTTAGCTGCATGAAAATTAAAAAAAAAAAAAAATTAAGAAGAAAAAAAAGGATGATTGTAGATACCCCTAAACTGTACTTTCTAGACATGCTCCAATGTACTACCTTTGAAATCACAATACTAGACCCAATACGATTTACTTTTGTATCCAACCCCAGAAAAAGAAAGTTTAAGGAAATACTAGACCCAATACGATTTACTTTTGTATCCAACCCTGGAAAAAGAAAGTTTAAGGAAAAAATACCTGATATATTTAAGATAATTTCTCTTTTTAAAAACTTAGAATTTGAATTTTCAAAGAGAAAGACTATCTTATAGTTTTTTGTGACAAAAACTATCTTAAATTTAAATTTTTTAAAGATAAAAACTATCACAAATATCAAGTTTTTAGAGAGAGATAATCTCTAAAAAATTTTGAAGCCCGGAAAGAGTGAAGGAATGGGAAATGATGTGGGTTTACAAATGGGATATTTTCGCCCTAAAAAAGTTACTTTCTCACTTGTGGGGTGGATACAAAAATACATACTAGTAGTGTTAGTGTTGCGGTTTAAAAAATGTTCGTTGTGGGCATGCCTGTAGAGTATACTCAAGTTGGTATTTATAATTTTTCCTATAAAAAATGGCACCCAAAAAAGATAACAATAATTGAAGAGTGTGAATACTATGCTCCCACAGAAGCGTAATTTACATTTATTCCCTCGTGCAAGTCATTTACTTGATTTTTTTTTTTTTTTGGAATTTTGGAATCAAAAACTTTTTAGAATTTGAGTTCTTGAACATCAAAATCATTCCCTCTAAAACTTGGATAGTTCTAGTGAAATCTTGGAATGCCTTTTAAAAGGCACATAGAGCGTGAGGGTGAAATTTTTTCAATCTATGAGGCCATCTACCATTGTTATAAGGAGGTCATAATAGCTCCTAGTCCTTATATGTCAAATTAAATGGATAAGGACGATTTAGATTTTAGGTCAACTTTTATGAACTGCTTACATGGAAGTATTCATGCTTCTCTAGTCACCTTACTTAAAACATGCTTGGGAGTTGTTCCCCCCGTATTATTACTTATTTGTCACAAGAAATTGTATTTAAAATGATCCATCGTTTTACATGCTTCTTTTCAATGAGTTTTACCTTCTTTGGAATATACCTAATTTCATCGTTAACAAACTTCTGGTGTTGGTTTTTTTTTCTGAGCATTCGTTTCAAGCATGGAGCAATGGTAGGCTTCATCCAGAACGACATCGGGTGACGCTAAAGGGGCATGAGGACAGATATTCTTGTGGGGTATTTTCGTTCCCAATTCCAAATGTATTGATTGAGAGCCCCTCGAGAGCTCGTGGACAAAGACCACCCAAAGCTTTTTAAACCCTTCAGTTTCTATGATTACTATGACTTCTACCTCATCAAAAAGATGAATCAAAAGGACTACGGCCTCAAGGAATTCGCAGGCATCTGACATGGGGCCGAACTTGAAGTCTCCCCCTTTCACAATTATCATTTGATTCCATCACTATGCTTAAAGAAGGACTCGTGTGATCTAGCCGGAGTGTATAATAATTTGTTGTTTTTTTTTTTCAATTCTTTTTCTTTTCCTCACGGCTTAGATCAGTCATAAGTAATCCTTTTACAATATAATAACTTCAAATAAAAAAAAAAAATTAATATAGTGGGATCTCATGAACTTGAAGCCACTCAAAAACCTTTCTTTCAATAACAAAGAAAAGATACAACTTATGCTTGTGAATAAAAGACAAAATAAACAAATATGTAAGAAACAAAAGAGGGTACCAGATATTACCTCAACCGGGGTTCTTATGCCCCATACCGAGTCACCACCTTTCGATGACACGGGATCTAATGGTCAACATTCAATTTCAATCAGGAAAACAGTTTTGGACAAGTCACACCAATGAAACATGAACCTCTTTGCTCACAAATTTAATGGCTAGGTGAACTCCTTTGATAACCTAGTTTGAGAGAGATGTTTCTCTTTCTACCACGCCCTATAGACTTCGACCCAATGTGAGATGAGAGATGATGGGATATAAGAGACCAACCATGAGAGATATAGAGTGGGGGCATGCCCTCCTTAGGGTTTTCTTTGAGAGGAGAGAGAGTTTCTGTCACACCCCAAGAATTTACAATACTGTTATTCCTGAGATGTGACAAACAAAACATATATACATCTATTGATAGGACAAATTTACAGTGGCAAGGTCGTACAAAGTAAATAAAGAAAGCTAGCACAACAACAGTATCTTCCAAGGTTGATCTTGACTAGCACTAAAAATGAATCCGCAGTTATCCTGAAAAATCTTTACCATAGTTTGATGAGTTTGGCTACTCAGTAAGCGATCATCATAATCCTAAAAATAATCATGATTGAAACATATCAATATTTTCCAAAATGAGATCTATTAACAGAATTGCATCAACAGTTTCACTTTCAATAAATGTATAATTAAGTATAATCCGAGTAGTTGAAATGCTTATAACACTTTTAACGGCAGTGCATAATTCAAAGGATTTCACAAAATACCCTACTGGTGTCTCAAGTAGGTCACCTATATACCCCATCAGCGTCCTGATGGGTCCACTTAATCCTTATCGGCGTCCCAGATAGGTCCACTTAATCCTTGCAGGTCCACTTATACCTCACCGGTGAATCGGATGAGTCCACTTAATCCCTATCGGCATCTCAGATAGGTCCACTTATACCTCACCGGCGAACCGGATGAGTCCACTTGCATACTTAAATTATTTCTAAATCTCTTTAAACATTCGAAAGCAGCAATATCATGTACTCAACATATCACTGAAATCATTAATATGAATTTCACTTAAACCATTAATAACAGTCACTCTCTATAACATTTCAAAAATAACCAATCAAATACTTTGGGCTCAAATTTAGAAAGGTAGT
>NW_006499881.1:24145-45243 GCF_000471905.2 Amborella trichopoda | reverse complement strand
ACAAACCATTGTCGAGCTCATCACCAAGCACTTCCGACCTCTTCCACCATCTTCGTATGCTTCCCTTCTCGAGGCCCCCTAACACTAATGCCCAAGCCCATATGTAGCCCCGACCGGCGACACGACCGAGCCACGCATCACCACCTCTCCGCACCGACCCGTGCCCATGGCAGCCTCATGCTCCGAGCCAAGGTTCGGGCCCACCCGAGCCCAGTCATCGAGCTGCACGAGCCCACCTCACCCAAGGTCACATGCGCAGGTCAGGTCCGGGTCAAGCCCAGGCGCGCGTGCAAGACTTGGCAATCAGCGATGGAAGAGATAGAGAAGCTTCATGCTAACAAGCACAGGGGCAATTCTGGCCGCCCGATCGGCAGCAAATTTGCGGAGGCCGTACATTTCTTGACTGCTCTGACAAAATTCCGGTTCCATTTTCGTTGCTTCGGCGGTTTTCCGTCCTCCTATTCTTCATCAGATGAAGAAGAGGAAGAGGAGGAAGAGGAAGAGAGAGAAGCAGAGGGGGGAGGAGCTGGCACTGTATTTGCTAAATGGTTCATGATATTGCAGGAGGACCCAGATAAGAAAACCCACCTTAATGGGATGAGAGAGAAAGTGGGGTTAGAGAGAGAAAGAGGATTTGTTGGGGGAGAGAGAGAGAAGGGGAAATTTGGGGAGGAGAGAGAGGAGGAGGCTCCAACCGTGCCCCCTCCAAATGCCCTGTTATTGATGAGGTGCAGGTCGGCTGCATTAAAGGGGTGGGAAGAAGAGGAGAAGGTTGAATTGAAGACAGAAAGAGGAGGAGAGAGAAAGCATGGTTTTGATTGTTTCAGAGTTTCGCCAGAAATTTCAAGGGAGACGTGGGTGAAGAAGTCGGATTATTTGTCGGGAAGCCGGAGTTGGAAGAGATAGAAAACTTTTCCGGCGTGTTTTTCCGGTGAAGTGTTGGAGTTGTGTATGGTTTTGGGGTTGTGTACAGTTTAGAAGAGAAGCGCAATTGATCGAAAAGGCTGAAACTTTTCCGAAAGTAAAGCTCTTGTTTTTCGTCTTCTTTTTCTGAGATTTCTCATTTTTTATTCCCAATTTTTTTTTTGGGTGCTGTCCTCCTCCTTTCTCTTACTTCTTTCTCACTCTTCCTCCCACTCCGAATCCAGAGATATGTTCCGGATTGAATAAAAATTGGTTTGATGCACGCGCCAAGCGTATCACAATCTCAAAGTAAGACAAAGAAGATCGTTTGTATTTATGTGTATCTTATCTTGTTGTCATTAGTTTGGTTTGAATGTATGCGTTCAATGGATATGTGATTTATTTATGCAGTTATGGATATGGATGGCCAGTGGTGGACTATATTGTAGTAAAATGAAATCGACGCATCTATGTGATTGAACCTCATTTTATTTATTGGCTTGGGATCTTTTCAGTACTTGTGTAATGGTTTGAGATACGTCAATACATTCTCTTGGATTTAGAGAGAGAGAAGCCCGGGGGGAGGGGAGGGGAGGTGGCATAAAATAAAGATGGGAAACAGGGCATGAAACAATGAAGCATGGGTTGAAAGCCAAGAAGGAGAGGAGAGGAAAGCATGAAGCATGGGTTTCACAGTGACTCAAAATGAGGACTATAGAGAAAGGACTGACAAACTTAGGATTTTCTTTTTGGGTAGATGAATTTGTTGCAAGTAACTAACTACTCCACTTTGGAAACCATGTGATTCTCAAGTTTTTATCCTCTTTTTTTTTTTTTTTTTTGACTTTTTTGGTTAAATTTAGCATTATCAGTTTAAAAATCACCATGGTTGTGCAGATCATATTGGTAATTGAGGGGTCCTTTAAATCTAATCCTGGTAAGTCTGGCCCCAATTTCAATTTTTGGAATATAAAATATTGTCTTTCTCTCTGTGTATCAAATGGTGTATAGGATCCCCAAATGTACTATTACAAAGAGAAACGTATAAGATCAATAACCTTCCCAAGATAGGTATATAAAATAAGAAAGAAAATATTATGCAGAAACAATTAATACAGGTTGCTATAATTTCACACTCCTCAAACTTGAGATGGCTCGGTAGAAATCGTTTTGAAAGAAACCAAGAGAATTGAGGAGCACTATCTATTTTGGTGATTAAGTCAGCCAGTTGCACAAAGGAGACAATGTATGTAAGAGAAATTGTGCTTGCCAAAAATTCTTGCTGAGCAAGGTGACGGTCGACTTCAATATGCTTGGCACGTGGAACTCTGGATTTTAAAAATGTAGATGGTGTTTTAGTTGTTCCAATAAAGCGGTGTGGAAGTCATAACAGTGTTCACAAGACACTCGAGGATGGCGAGGCGGGGCATGAATTTTCAGCCATGATGCCAAGCACCTTCGAATTGAAACAGAGTCAATCAGTGGTAGAGATTAGATCTTCGTCAAATTATAGTCCGAGAGGGAGGTAAGCCTAATGATTGCTCTATTTCTCTCTAACCACTAACAATTGTCGGTTTATGGGACGATGAGGCTGAAAATACGCGAATAGGAAGAAGTTTTAAAAATCCTAGAGCAAAGAATGGGATTGATATAAGAAATGGTTTCAAAATAGGGAATTAGGACTAAACTATACTAAATATGCAAAGAAAAGCTAAAAGAGATGAACTTACTTGGAAACCAAGCCCATAAGCTCCGCACCTAGAGTCGGTGGTCTTGCTTAGATCCGAAATTGTTGTGCCAACCTCTTTCGCCTCTTAGAGTTTGCCAATTGGGATTGAACCATGTTAAGATTGAGTTGATACTAACTTAAATTTGAATTGGATACTAAGCCTAGGCTATAAAGAAAGATTCTATAGTCCATAGATGTAACCAAGAATCTATGATTTGATTACAAGCCTCAGGGTATATGTTGACTAAGATAAGATTCCAGTGGTTAAAAGTAAGCAAAGGGGTTTTATGAGAGGGAAAATTAAGATTCTTAGCTTTAGGATTTCGTAGGATCCAGGGTTAAGTGTGTGGAGTGTTAGGGCTTCCTCCATTTCTCTAAGGTTTCATAACCAAAACCGTAGTTGAGGGTCTATATTTACAAGCTAGTACCTAGATAACGGCTCCTGCAAGTGGTGGTTGAATCTGGGCCATAGATCACTACCAAAACACAGTATTACGCTTGCGTAAATAGGTGTTATGCAGACGCAGTGGACCCCATAATTTTGTTGTTTTGTGCCTTTTATCTTGTTATGGCTGTTGGGATGTTTCAACATGTAAAGGAGCCATTTTATGTGTGTTTTAGTGGTGGTAATGGATTTAAATTATGAGTTTTAAATGCCATAGTAGTGAGGTCAAACTAAGGTTTAGTGGGGTTATGATGTTATTAGGGTTTGACCTATGATTAAAGGTGTTGGCCCATGTTTAGATTAGTATAGGCAAGTTTAAGGTGGGTTTAGGCCATTTAGGTAGGTTTAGGTTTATTTTAGAAGGTTTTAAGGGAGCTTAGGTCTAAATTGGAAGGTTTAAAGGTGGCTTAGGTTATCTTAAGAACGTTTAAGATGGATTAGTGGATTGAAGTAATTGAACTAGTTTAGTTGGGTTTTAAATTGGAGGAGTTGATTAACTTCTATGGTGCATGGGATGGGCTATGGTATATGAAAACAATGGTTCTAGGGTTCATGGTCATAGTGTGGTCCTTAGTCTAGTTTTAGGCTCAAAAATGAGTTTTTGGTGGGGCAAGTTCCATAGTTTTGGTTAATGGGTAGACTAAGGTCTAGGCCTACGCTCTAAGTTTTCTAGGGTTTCTACTTCCTGGAATTCCTTCAGCTAAGAATGAAGTGTCTACAAACAGTAATGCCCATATCAGCAAGGAACCAATAAAGCCAAACAAATTATGTTGTAGTTTATGCTATTGGCATATATTTAGCTTCTGTAGTAGATTGAGCAATGCGTTTTTATTTCTTACTTTTTCAAGGTAAAAGAGAATCACAAAAAAAAATACAAAATCATGAAGTTTATTTGTGAACACTTAGTTTCTTTACAAAATTTGAGTCTTCGCCCGATGCTCAAGTAAGGAAGAAGAAAAGAAAAACAAAGCTTGGTGTTGAGAATCTCGAATATAACGAATGATACGTAAGACTGTAGCTAAATAGACGAATCGACGAGCACTTTGGATTGACTAACCAAATGCGCCACATAAGTAATATCTAGGTGAGAAATTGTCAGATATATTAATTTTTCAACCAATTGACGGTAAAAATGTTGTAACTAGGAGTAGTTTACTATTTGTTTCTCTAAGGTTAACATTCAATTAAGTAAGAGTGTCATCTCTCTTAGTATCATTCATGAGACAAGCTTGGGAGACTATTTCTAAGGCATACTTGTGTTGAGATAACAAATAGCTGCGAGGAGAATTAGAAACATGTAGACTAAGAAAATGGTGCAAGAACCCTAAGTCTTTCATTTCAAATATTTGATTGAGTGTTTGTTTAATCTTATAAATGGATATCCATATCATCACCAAATATTATCATATCATCCACATAGAGTAACAAAAATGCTTGGCTAGTAAAAGTATCAAACACAAATAGGGATAGATCTTGATGGCTCTATCGTCAAAATCCTACTGACATTACAAAATTTTTCAATCCAAGCTAGAGGTGCTTGTTTGAGTCCATACATGGCTTGGTGAAGAACGATTTTTTTTGGCTTATGGAAACTGAGGGAGGGAGGGAGGGAGGGGGGGGCCTTGCTGGAGAGTCTTGGAGCTGTGGGAAATTTTATGAACACGATAGAGAGGACTTTGGATCTGGTTTCGATGGTGATTTTTAGAGGCGAATTTCAAAGACAAAAGGGTTTTAGATCTATCGGTTTCAAGGGAGATTTTTCAGAGTTCGATTTTGAGAGGTATCGAATGATTGGTTTTCAAATGCGGATTTCCGTGGGTGGTTTTGAGATGACAGTTTCAGATTGACGGTTTCACATCTGGTAGGGTGATTTTTTTATTTGCAATGTTACATTGTGGTTTTGTAGGATGATGGTTTTTGTAGGGTGGCTTCGGTAGAAAGGTATTGCATGGCTGAGGTTTGGTATGGCTGATTTCACATGCCGTTATTTAGATGTCGATTTTAGGAAAATAGACCACGAGATCATTTACCTTTGACACAAGGTGATCACATTTGATCTTGACCATTGGATGTGAAATTGAGTGGTTACATTTATTCCATTGACTAAGTTGAATGTCCTAAAGAAATGTTTTTGAACTTTGTGATACACCCAAACTATCACATTTCACATCAAATGGTTACAAGTAATTGAGACCTTCTTGGTAAATGGTCTCATTGTATACAATTTTTTTCATAAAAGTCATATTGCACGACTACCGGCCATAGCTCCATCACCATGTTGAAAATATTGTATTTCTCTTTATATCAAATTGTGTATAGGACCAAAGAGCGGTGTTCTTCTGTTTATGCATGACTCCCATTCTAACTCTCCAACGTAGGACTAAAACATTATTTAAATTACATAACATGCTTAAAACTCCCTTTGGCGAAACTAACAGAACCAAGCCACCCACTTTATTGCACAAGCAAGGCACAACAAAAGAAAAAAGGAAATTCCTTTCCCTCAAGTTTTTGATTTGGATGTATTGATATATACGAATGCACACAGGAATGTATATATGCAATAATTAAAGAGCAATACAAAATGCACACATTTACTTGTCGCCCTGGGTTCATCACCTGTCCGAGCTCAATCGACCAAAGTTCTCCATTTTCCGGGCTACACCCCGAGTGCTACTTCAATTCTCTTATTTCTAGGTTTCCGCAGAGAACGAGAAAGAGAGCGAGCAAGCAAGGGAGAGAGAGAGCATACACAATCACTAAGTGTGCCTTCCTCGCAAAACGCCTGGCTTGTTCATCGCCGCCCTCGGTTTCGTTGATTGCATGGCCCTGATTGGGCAGGCATGCATCTATGAATAAGAAAAATTGGAGTGTGTAGTGCTTTGAAGATGGGAGATACAATGGCCAAGAAGCATTTCAACTGCTATGGTATTTGATGGAACTCTCGAGCAACTGTGGATTGGATCCTGCTATATCCTTCACTTGAGACCCATTCTTGTATATCTTGAAAGCCGGCACGGATGAGACACCCTCTGATTTACTTATGTTTGGGTTTTCCTCTGTGTCCACCTGAAACCACAAATTCAGACAACTTCGAATAAACAGATAAACTAGTCAAACTTCAAACTTTTTGGAGTTTAGAGAGCTTGCCATTGTATCTAGGGCCAGGCTTGCTAGGCCGGTGCTTGTGCCCGGCCCTATCTTTTCTTCCACTTTCTTTTTCAAAAAACGAATTCCTATATCGACATAAGGTCTGGCCCCATTTTTTGGGTTCAGGCCTCATCAGCACAAATTCAGGTTGGCCTAGTTAAATGGTTCCACACCGGCCCTTGGGCCTGTGCAGGCCCGGAGTTTTCACAGCCCTAATTCTAGTTGTATCCTAATGCTTGAAAATTTTGTATTAAGTATATGGAAAAAGTTTATATAAGGATGCTGCCTTATAATGTAGAACTACGGATGCCCCCTCAAAAATCCATCGGAAAAGGTAGTTTAATGTTGAAAAACCCTTTGATTGATCATCTTGACATCGAGATGTATGACTATGAAAAATAAAAAGATTTTAAGTCTCAAAAATAGTGCATTTTACAACATATTATCTACACCATCAATTTTTAAGATTTTCATATGTTTATAGATCTACTTGATTTTAACCATTTTTTAAATTTAAAATTTTATAATTAGATATAAAAATAGATTTTGAGATAATCCTAAGACATTTTACATCAAAATTATATACCATGATAAAATTTGAAAGTGCACCGTACCTCTACACCTACCGCACCCTAATTATATTCGCTATCCACCGCAGGAGTTTTTCAATAGAAACAGAGACCAATATTAACCAAAACGACAATATAGAGTAGAAAAGGGTAAAACATTAAGGCAAAAGTTTAAGTTTACCATCTTAAAAATCTTAAAATGTGTTGTTAAGATGCACCTAAAAAAATCCATTGATCAATGTCGTAAAAAAATCCATTGATCATCACGACATTGATATGTACGTTTTATAAAAAAACAAGTTCTGATCTTAAAAACAAGTGCATTTTGCAACATGTTTCTGGACCATCAATTTTAAGATTTTCATTTGTTTACAGCTCTATTTGATTTGAACCATTTATGAAGGTTACTACTGTATAACTAGTTTCAAGCTCTATTTGATTTGACACCAAAATTATATCTTACAATAAAAATTGGAGGTGCACCTTACTTCGATTGTTTACGATTGTTTAAGGTGGCAACCTTATATAAACCACACGCTAACATAAAAGATGCCAAAATAACCGATAAAGGGAAAGTAATGGAAACGTTTACCTTTCCAAGAAATTTTTTAAGATGGCCCTAGACCAGTGAAATTAACCCATGCCGCAGTCCAAAACTGTTTTGCTCAAACTTTATGTAGACAAGTGACAAAACATTTTCCTCAAACTTCGTATAGAGAAGTGACAAACCCCAACAATCCAATTTTACCAATTTTACATCCAAGGGGGTTGGATGTTCAAAAATATAAAGGTAGCCATTCTCATTGTATCCCCTTCAAGTTTTTAGTGATCGATAATCTCTACCAAGGATGGTAGGTATGAATAAATAAATAACTTTTAAAAATTTTAAAGTCATAAAAAATTGAAAGTAGCAAAGGGTGTGTAAGGTGTTATCTTACACCATACAAGTGAGGGTCACTACTAAATTTTGCCAGAAAACGAAGTTCCGGTGTCGAACACCATACGATGGCTTGAAAATCCATGTTCAGCTCTATATAAAAAATTTAAATATCCAAAGATAATGCTAACCAAGGAGATCTGCAAACACTTGAAAAAGATGAAAATAGAGTGTCCAGATAACGTGTTATAGAGATGCATGCCCTTTAAGACTTCAAATTCTTTTCTATCTATATATCCATCAATACATCTTGGGATCAAGATGATCAATTGAAAGGTTTCTTGACTTCACAAAATTAATTAATTTCTTTTTACTGATATTTAAGTTCCATCTTCCTTCCTTACTTCTATATTGCAATCTCTTACAAACTATTTCTTTTTTTAAAATTTTATTTACACCATGCATTTTAAATTTCAGTTGGATCCCCCTTTTTGACACCCATCTTATGTTTGATGGTCAGGGGGCACATGCGTCCCCTGACTTACCAAACATTTTTTATATGTTATTGTTATTTTTTTATTGGACCAGGTTTTTACCGACCCCCGACTCAATACTATTTTCATGGGGGCTCCTTTGAACACCCAATATTTGTATCGATCTTGAACCCAAATTTATAGTGCTCTATGATCTACACTATGATGATCATGAATACAAAAAATAAAAATAAAAATATTTTAAAAGATTTAAAATTATTTTTATTAGAATATTTTCCTATCCATTGGATAGGAATCTTTAGTTGTGGATGTTCATCTTAAAGATGGACATTTGTGATTGTGCGGGCTAGTGAGCACGAACAAAACACTTTTCCTTTCTTATTTTTAAAGGAAATATTTCAGTCAAAAAAATAGTTGTAGTTTTCAATGGAGTTTCTGTTATTGAAAAAGTATTTCATGCGGGTTAGATCGCATTTCTATAATAGGGGGGCCCAAGGTATAAGACATCTACTTTAAAAATGGATGCTGATAGGTGGCCTATCTAAAAACAATTGAAACTAATGATCCAAATGTTTTTTTTTATAAAATTATTATTTTTATTTCTTAAATATTATTTATTTATTTATATTCAAGAGATTACATAACCTAAAAAATTGGATCCGAAAATCCATTTCAAAAATAAATTTTTAAGACTCAACTCATTTCTACAGGACTCAGAAACCGTGTCTTTCTGTTATTTCGAAAATCTACATGGACTCAGAAACCGTGTCCTGTTATTTCGAAAATCTACATGGACTCAGAAACCGTGTCCTGTTATCTCGAAAAGACTGGACATCATTATTGCCTTTTTACATCATTCAACCTGGTACATAACTGTATTATTGGTTAAAATGTCAATGAATTAGCATCATAATACGGCATTATGTTTTTAACATCCATTTTAATGTCCATGAATTAGCATCATAATACGGCATTGTGTTTTAAGTAACATCCATTTTTTTAAAACATTATATGCAGTTAGTTCTTTTGACTTCTTAGGCTAAGCTAATGCAGCCGTTTACTTCTTTAAGGGGCAATGTTTTTACGTTGCCCCAACAACATATATAAGTTGTACGTGACCCACTTTTTAACTGTCCGACTTAAATCGAACGGCTACTATGAATGTTCATACCACAATGTCACACCAAATATTGTTTTATTTTTCTTTTCTTCTACATAACATTTTTGAGTAAAATTTTGGGCGCCACATCATAAAATTAGGGAAAACCTGGAATATATATATGTATATTTATAAAACTAAATGACAAAAGTGTCCCTACAAATTTTAAGGGTATTCTCTGATGAGAAATGATCCTATAGAACTCTCCCCCACCCATATGTGTAGGATCCCAAAGGATCACCATTAAATTTGGTACGGATCTATAGAAAAGTCAAGTCCTACACCCATGTAATAATTTTTTTAGAGATCCGTTGCCAACTTTAATGGTGATCTTTTGTGGTCCTACACACATGAGTGGAAAAAGGTCTTATAAGATCATACTCTTTTGTAATTTGTCATCACCTGAAATATTGTTTTTATTATTTTTATCATGTACAGCCCCGTTAGATCTATGGATGCCCCAAATTTTGTTTCAAAATTATTTATAGAATAAAAATAAAAAATAAAAAACTATGAGCCATTTGATCAAGATCTGACGGTTAAGGGCTATCTTGTGATATTGTGACTAGCCATCTACTCATATTTGACGGCAGAGACAAGATGTCACATATACCCTATATGTGAATGTGGTCACATAAAAAGCTTTCCTTTTTTAAAAAAGGATTGTCTACAAACATACCATCTCTTTTGTACATGGAGGCCAATACACACAAATCCATTTTTTAAAATCCATTTTTTTTACTACTTTTCAACTATATTTGGATGTGCTTTGTTTAATCATACTTTAAATATATTTTTCATGTTTGTTTTATTTTTTAAAAACGTTTTGAACTTGCTCGATTAGGCCAGTTGAACTGGCCGATTTACTAGTTACTCGAACCCAGCCCTTGGCCGTTTTTCAAGGCGAGTTCGATTTTGAACATTGCTTTCACACATACAGAAGCAAGAGAGAGATTGAGGAGGGATCATCAGAAACCATAGAATAACAAACCTTAAGGAAATTGACAGAAGGGTATTTCTTGCATAGTTGCTCGATGAAGGGAAGGAGTTGCTGGCATGTTTCATTTGAATTTGTACAGAACAAACCTACAGACATCCCTGTAAAGTTCACATCGAATAAGTAAGGAAAAATATAAATTGTAGTAACAGAAATTACATTGAAACTTATAGCCATCCAATCAATGGGTTGGTCGGTGAGTAAGGGTCAGTAGCCATGACAATTCAATTAGTGACGTGTTTGGTGGTCCTACATTCCTCTTTCACCATTCAACCCATCTATTTGATGGGAAAAGGGATGGAGTCGTCGTGGTGGCACCCCCACCACCCCCTAATCACCAAGTTGTGGTATTCATTCTTACTGACACCGTAAAAACACTAACTCCTAAACTATTTGAAAAAATGTGTGTGATTGTAGACCCACAGCATATGGCACAACATGCGAAACAACATTTTTCTATAGTATATCTGTGTAATATTATCCATTCGACCGTAGAGGTTTCTCACCAACTATGTCATTAATTCATCCATGTGTGCCACTGTCCCTCAATCACTGTCCAACCCATTTTATCAGATGGTTTAGATGGTGATAAACCATGTTGTCATGTTCATCACACTATGTTTCTCTTATTCATTAAGAATTTGTCCTTTATTTGAGATTACTGGATGATTATATGGATCCTATTCTATTATTTGTTAACTTCCTATATTTGTCCTAACAATTTGGGGTGATCTTTATGTGGGGTTGGTAGAAAAATAAGAGAGATTTTTCTAGGTAAATGATATTCTATTTGACGTCTCCATTTACGAAAATTTTTTATTTTTTTCTTTTGTGTTACCCTAATTTTCAAGTTATGTTTGCTTACCAGGACCCCTAACGTATTGCCTTAAGCGATCGCCATTGGTGATGAGGACAACATTGGAGATGTTCTCCTTCACATCTTCACCTCGGGATTTCTTGAGTTGTTTTTTAATCTCCAACAAGGCTTGCTCCACCTCCGTATCTCCTGGACATTCTACGTTTAATATCTCATAGTCTTGTATTGATGCTTCCCACCTCTCCAACTGTCGCCAAATAACACAAGACAACCATGTGAGTGCAATCGAGATATATGCTACATTCATCCAAATATTCTTCTTCTTTCACTATAGCGGGCAATGGGCTTGGCAGCCGGGCCCTGAAATCCTAGGACCTGGGCTACAACATGTGGCCCTAAGGGAGGGCCACCACCGCCTAATGGCTGGGCCTTGGCGGGGTGAGGCCCAACCCTTTTGCTTTTTCTTTTATTGTATTTGGTTCAACCTCGCATTGACAGGGCCAGGGCCAGGGCCCGGCCTGGACCATGACCTCTTTGGCCATGTCGAAGCTCAAGCCGGCCCTAGTATAGATTTACAAAGAAAAGGGTAAAGCAGTAGGTAGAAATATTCCTTGAATAGCTTTATTTAAGAAATAAGCTTAGTAGTATTCTTCTGGACATGGTTGTTAATCGGATCCAAGTCAAAACCAATCAGGCCCCTAACCCAATTGGGTCTCAACTAGACCCAGAATCAAAAGGGCCTAGGTCATTGGATCAAGATACAACAGCCGAGTTGGGTTGGGTATGGGTCTAGAGCAAAGAAAAGATAAAGTTTATCTTGTATTTTTATAATATATACAAATGATGCAAATAAGGGCTGGCAACAGACCAAGCCTGACCTGGGCTGGGCTAGCCCTGGTCCTGATCCCCATAGTGCCAGCATATGCCCAACCAAGCCCAGACATAGCCAAAGAGGCCCTGGGCTGGGACCAGCACGGCCCTACTTTATCAGAGCAGGCTGAGCAAGGCCAAATAGAAAAAAATGAAAACATAAAAAAATATACGGAACAAATAGTCGGTCCATGTCCTAGCCCAACCTGGCTCTTGAGCTACGTTTTGTGGTGTAGGCCCCTAATGCATATTAATGTGATGAGAAAGTATATTGTAATCCTCAGGACCAATTGAAATTAAGACACTAAAAATACCCAGTATTATTTTCTTTTGAAACTGCTCCTCCAATTAAAAAAAATTACCTTTTTTGGATCAAAAGACCCCAATTTGCCTCAGGTTTATAACACCCCTTTTTTTTTTTTTTGGTACCGAACCAAAAACTGAATTTATGGTGGTCCGACAAAAAAAAAAGTGCTGAACTGACACAAAAAAAGTGTTGGACTATTCCAGCATATTGATTTTATAGTGTCAGTTCAGCAATTGGACCAAAAAATGAGTCCGATTTGGCACAAAAAAAATGTGTCTGGCCGACACAAAAAATGCGTTGGACATTTCATAGTGCCAGTCCGGCACCATCGCTTGAAACTAGTCCGTCAGTGTTTTGTGCCAAACTGGTATTATGAAAGTGTTAAATTTAGTGCTATCCAAAATCACCCACATAAATAAATCTCATATTATGTGGGATTGAATTATGTCATTATTATACGAGATTGACATTGATATTTGATAAGTTTCTTAAAAGAAATAGAAATCCAAAAAAGATTAGGACTCTTGGATATATCTCTTGGTCTTTTGAGATACATGTAAAATCAATATGAAATTTCATATTTAGTATGGTTTCCTAATCTTAATCATAGATATATGGGATGAAAGTGCAGAGAATTTGTGTACTTTAGTTGGGTCACCATATGGGAATTTCCTCTAGAGATAAGGGGCAAAGCTTCTTGTGCATAAGATGAAATTTTCTCTTACAGAAGAGAGCTTCTTATGGAGAGAAATATTGTGATGGTACCTCTTTTATAATCCCGAAGATTAAGATGTTTGTTTCTTGTAGAGAAACGCTTTCTATAGAGATTTTGGGTTGTTTTCCTTTTAATGAGAGAAAGTCTCAGTTGCTCTCAAAGTTCTCTTCTTAGAGAGCGGTCTAGTTATGAAATAGAGATGAGATATCGGCAGTGATGCCGTTTAGGAGAGCAAGTGTAAGAAAGTTTGCTGAACTCTGTTTTGTCGAGGTTTGTTCCAAAATCTTTGATGTAACTTTCATTGGTATAATAGATTTCAGTTTATCGTGCCCGTAGATATAACCCTTCACGTAAATCTTTATGTTCACAACGTAGTATGTGTTTCATTTTATTTCTCGTACTTTATTTGCCAAAAATCAACCATCGGGTTTAAAGCTTTCAGCAGAAAGCAGTATAAAGGCAGAGGGGTACTGTAATCATAAATTTTTGACATTTTGACTAAAAGGAAGTGCAAAAGGAGATATTGTGGTTTTTCTAATGTTTTAAAAATTTATTAAGAGGAGGATGTTAAGAAAGTTGAGTGAATGGGGTTTTTAGTAATTTCCCCGAAACTCAAACCCTGGATCGCCGGACATCAATTACAATTCTACCAGCCAACTCATGTGATTTCCAAGTTTAATGGATCTAGAGATAACAAAGAAGTAAAAACTTAAAAAGCATGAAAACTAAGCAATTCCAAGAATCCTCAATCCTGAATTGCTAACCTCCCAATTCCCATCAGACTCGGGCAATTCCAAGTCGGGTTGGAAATTTTTAAATTCATGTTTTTGAAGATCACAGATTCTAGTGAACTTCCCCAAAAACAGTTGCTATGTTTAGAGAAAACTTGTAAAGTGCTCTCAAGTTTCTCATAGTTATTTGCCATCAATCTCAGCCATGTGACCACTCAAAGAACTACAATTTTGAGCAGATGAATGGCATCCTAGCCAGCCAAAGATGACATCTGATAGCTGGATTGATGCCAAGCAACTGGAGGAAACTTAACTGCGTGCATTATAGGCCAACCCTTTTGGTCATGCTTTTTTGGTGATACCTTGGCATTGCAGTCAGCCCTTCGGAGGCGAGCCTTGGTGTATGAAGGGCGGATACTGAGGGCGGCGGTGCAATCCTCGATGGCTCTTTCCCACTGTCCCATCTTCGACCGACAGGCAGCGCGATTGCAAAGTAAGATGGTATTGAGTGGGTCATTTTGGAGGCCATCTCCATAGGCCAAACACGCTTCACTAAACCTAGAAGCTTTAAAGAGGTCATTGCCATTGGAGCGAGCTGAAGACACTGCTCTTGCCTTCCTCACCACTGCCCCAATCTCCATGTTGCTTGGATCCAATCTGCCTGCTCTTTGGGCCGCACTAACGGCATTATCAAATCTGCAAATTTACTTTGATTTTGTTTACGTCTAATATTTTTTGCCCACAAAATTTGAAAATAAAATGGTCTCAGAACGTTTATGTTTCATAGTAGTAGAAATTTATTGTTCTTTCTATAATTGGCCACTTTATAGGGCTCCAGAAAGCAGTAATCAAAACAAGACCAGACTGGCTGGTTTGACTGGTCAGACTACTAGAAGGTTCCTTTCCTTGTGGCATCTATAGTCCTACGGGTCTGATCAATTAGTTTTGAGCAATTCTACCGGCTTAAACAAAATTGGGTAACTGATCCAATAGGTTGGGATGATTTTGATTGGCGCATAAAAATTAATGTTAAATAGGTTTTAAAATATTCGACCAATTGGTTTTGAGCAACTCTACCGGCTTAAACTAAATTGGGTAATTTTATAATCCGATCCAATAGGTTGGAATGATTTTGATTGGAGCATAACCCCTCGCTGAACACCACAACAATATTTGCATGCCACTAATTACGCCATACACGACCACGAATAAGTGGATCATGTGTTCTTCTTGTTTTTTTTTTTTTTTCTTTGTTTTGTCTTTTTTTTTTTTTTTTCGTTTTTTTTTGTTGGTGGGGTGAGAGAGAGGACCGTGTGTTGACCAAATATCAACCTAATAGTCTTTAGCTTTTTTCTTGATGAAACCTTCGCATGGACTACCATAAACTTTTAATAAATAAAATCAATTTTTAATTAATTTAACCTTTTTTCTGATGCTCTTTTATAATTATTTTATGATGTTCTAATATTATTATTTTTTTGAAAAACGATGCTCTAATATTATTATCACATATGAATCGCAATATATTTAAAAGGAAAGTATATAATGAGACCATTTACCTTTGGTACAATATAGTCACAATAAATCTTGACCATTAGATGTGAAATTGGGTAGTTGCATTTATTTCATTGACCAAACTTAAAGTTCAAAAGAATTTTTCTCGAACTTTGTGGCACACCCAAACTATCAATATTCATATAGTTGTTAAGTAATTGTGACCTCCTTATTCCAATGGTAAATGGTTTTATTGTATACAATCCCATATTTAAATGCATATATAAATTGGACATAATTTTTAGATGTGTTATTTAAATAAGGGTGTGGTTTGTATAGAGCCAAGGCTCTAAACAATCAAATTAGAGCCTACCTTTAAATAGTGTCGAGAAATGTGATTCCAACACTGGAAACTTTCATATCTATTTATAAAGTTTAAAGCTTAAAAAATATTGTAGATCGACAGATCTATGAAAACTGGAAAATCTTGAAAATTGACGGTCAAAAAATATATTATAAAATACATCATTTCCAAAACTTGAAATCAATTTTTTTCTCACGTCCATACATCTTGATGTCGAGATGATCGATTTGAAGATTTTTGGGCATCAAAACAATCTCGTCTAGTGAAATTTATGAGGGAGGCTCAAATGTGAATGTTTAGAGCCTCAGCTCTATATAAACATTTCCCTTAAATAATAGTTTTTGAAGTTCACGTACGTTCTTTATACTCGCATCTAGACATTATGCACTTCACAGTCTTATCGTAAAAGACAAGGGAGGTAAAAGTTGTTACTCTCTCGGGGTAAAAGTGGGAAATTGATTGAGAGCATGGAGAGCAGGTCATTACAAAAGAAGGGTGAAAACATGGTTGTAGCTTCTGGAAAAATAAAATAAAAATAAAGTTATTACCAATTATACGAATTGTAGGTCAAAAAAGAGTACAAATCTTACAGATCCCTGACCACTTGAGAATGGATGGTCTTGAGCATGTATTACGGTATATACTATTTAAACAATTGATTCATACGAAATGGACCACATTTGTACAATATATGGTCTGAGGTATTAAGCATCCATCTTTAAGATGCAAATAGGTGATCTATTTAAAAACAATGGTAACTAACGGTCTAAATATTTTTTAAATATAATTATTATTATTAAGTTTTAAAATATATTTATTTTTTCATATTCATGAACTCCATGTTAACAATTATATATTCCCTAAAAATTAGGATCAAATTATATTTCAAAAATATATTTATTGTCAAACTTGCATTTCTATATGTGCAGGCTTGGCCACATGCCAACAGTGCCCGTCCATATTATTTCTAAGGATTGAAATCTGAATTTTTTGCACAACAATAATGGTCAAGGTCTAGATTATAGATTCAAAAGTTTCTTAAGCCAAAACTAAAATATTTGTTGAATTTTTAAGGTGAGGCTTTATTTTTTTCCATAAAACTTAAGCCTTATTTAAATGCTCCAAAATCCTAAAAATGCCCAAGGAATTCTTCAAATCATTTCCACCATATTTAGGAAAACGAAACAGAAGGAAACCAAACGAACCTTCCAGCTGCCATATCAACCTGCGCCTTTACAAGCAAAACATAGGCGTTGGTTGCGGCCCCAAAAAACTTGGTGCACGCATCCACCTCAAACTCTGGCGCTCCGCTCATTGCGGCCTCAGCCTTTTGCACCTTATGCAACCTCAGCAACGCCTCCGCTTGAGAAGCAAACACCTAATAAACATACAAAAAGAAATATCATATAAGAACTATCAAAGCATCCCATGCTCTGTTCTATTGAGCATTTTCATATCAACTATACTATACATCAAATTTTGCTGTAATATCTATAGTTAGACACTACTTTGCTCTGTTTATATTAAGCTGGGATACATTAAACACCAATATAACGGACTATAAATCATATCATACAGTAGTTGTGTTAGGTGTATTTTTGTTTATAGACCTGTGGAGCGGCATCGGCCCCAGTTGCGATGGCAGAGCTGGCCTCTTTGAGGAGAGTATGCCAATCTTTGAGCTTTCTGGCTTCTGTGCACTTTGATAGGTGAGTTTGGAAGGCCTGAGCTTGCCCTAATTCTCCTGCATTCGCTTCACTCCCTGATTGTTTATAGTGAGCCATGGCCTTCTCTGCATCTCCCAGCCTAAAAGTAACATAATTCTTTTTTTTTTTTAAGGGTACACCAAAAAATAAAAATAAAAATAATTTGTGTAAACTTGGAAACTCAAAATTGTGAGATAGTTATTCGATATAAGAACTACTCAAATTCCAGACCTAAAATTTCCTGAAGCTTGGAATTCTCGAGTTTTCTGATTTCTAATCTCCCCGTTAAACATAAACAAGAGAAATTTATCAAAAACACCTAAAAGGATGAAGTATAACATTCTACCCATTTCCAAGTCTTCCAACTCATGAGAACGTGGATTTTGATAGGTATTCTTAAATAAAATAAGACTCTATGAATAAAGTTTTAAAAGTGTGGTTTGTATAAGGTGTTAAAGGCGTCAACTTTGTACTACAGTAAGGTGCACCCAAGAAGTGTACCTAAAAAGGTTGTTATGCGGCAAAAAATCTATTTTGATCTTTAATTATGAAATTTAACGATCCAACCCAGATTAAAAACATCTATGTATACCTAAAAATCTTAAAAAAATAAATTGTTAAGATAATATGTTATAAGATATACTATTTGTATAGTTTGAAATTAATTTTTCTTTCGTATCCATACATACATCTCGAGGTCGAAATGATAAGTTAAAAGGCTCTTTTTTCCTTTCCGTTTTTTTTTTCTTTGGAAGTGAGAACCAACCTTTGTAGGTGGATTTTTGAAGTGGACCTTATGAGCATCTAAAACCTTTTTCCAAATTTTAAATAGTCCATCACTCTTGATATTTATATGAATTTTCCTCTAAACAAAATATACAAATGAAGTCTCCCATACTTTTACCTATAAATCCATAATGTCCCACAATACCCCACCAAAGCATCCAACCATCAAAAGAAACAGATGGAAGTTTTGGCCAAGTCCTAAACAAAACGAAACACAAAAGGAGAGGCATCTATCCATCAAAATGAAAGCAGCAAGCAAACAACATTAAAATACCTGAGGTAGAGAGTGGCCAGCCTATGATGGGCCCTCGCATAGGAGGGCTCCAGTCTCACGGCCTCACGACACTCGTCCACGGCCTCCAGCAATCGACCCAGCCCGGTTAGTGCCGCGCCCTTGTTGCTCCTATACGACGCGCGATCGGGGTCCAACATTATCGCCCTCTCATAAAGCACCAATGACTCTGCAAACCTACCCTTCCTATACTCCTCGTTTCCCATATTCTTCAACTCCTCAGGGTCACCTCCACCCTTTCCTTTGAATTCCAGTGGCGGTACTCCACCCCCTCTCACTACGCTCCCGTGGCTGTATTTCGAAGGTCTCTGTTGCTGTGGTTTTGGTTTCTTGTATTCGATTGCTTGAAAATTTTGGGGTTGTGCTTGCCTTATGTTGCCCAAGTAGCTGAAGACCATCATGTTGCTGCTCGATGCTCTCACGAGCGTAGAGCTGTTCTGTCGGTTGTGGTAGTAATCCGGCACGGGGCTTTCACCGCCATTGGTTTCGGTCGCAAAGCCACCCTTCAAGCGGGAATTGTTGGGGCGAGCTGCGGCCAGGTTGTAGGAGCCTGAAGAGCCGCAACTGCTCCCATCCAATGATTTACGGCCAAGGGCATTTTCAGAAACCACAGGGTTTCTGGTGGTCACCATCGCTTTGATTGGCTTCTGGGGTAGCGTCATATCTTGGATCACGAGCTCGTTCTTGGGTTTTGAAGTAACGATGAGAGACGGGGGATCATCGGAGCCAAGGAATGAGGTCTCGTCCGAACCTCCTCGTCTTCGTCTCGAAATCGATATTCCCATTTGACCCCTGGTGTCCTTGGAGCCGGTGGATGAGCTTCGTCGAGGCCAGAGCTTCCTGCGACCAAACCCGTAGAGGACCAGGATGCCGCAGCCGTGGCGCTTGGCATCATGCTCATAGCTCTTGGCCGTTGTCATCTGGGCCTTCATTGTGAGAAAGAAGATGGTGTATTGAGCATTCTTTGAGGTGTAGCTTGGGAATTGGGCCAAGGATTCTGGTAGTAGCGGCGAGGCGCCTCCAAGAGAGAAGTGGGTGCGTCGTTACAATAAAATGTGATCGAGTTTTAAGGGGTGGAGCGCACCACCTCCTAGACCTCGAGTGCTTACCAAAGAAATGTAACACCGCTTTTCGTGCCCCATACCACACCCCTATACCCGAATGCTGCTTTTCTTTTTCTTTCCTCTCTGTTTTCCCTGTCAAACCCTATTTTCTCTCTCCTCTTTTACTTCATTTAGGGGGGAGGGTTAGTTTTTTACAACTAGCAGAGAGGGGAGGGGGTGGGGTTCCCTGTCTAACCCCTATTTTCTCTCTCCTCCTATTTTTGGCTCCCTTTTACTTCGTTTAGGGGACGAGTTAGTTTTTTACAATTAGCTAGAGAGGGGAGGGGCATGTGAGGTGGGCACGTAGGAGAGAGAGCAACCCAATTTTAGGAAGCTCACGATTATTCTAGATACCTACAAGATATTTTGGGTAATTTTTTTGACATATATAGATTGAGATTTGACCAATTCAACCCTAAGAGTCCTGATCTCAAATTAATTATAAGTCCTATTTCTAATTGGGATTAATGCCTAAATTAAAGCCTATATAAACGCACGTAGTCTTCCTAAGAGAGAGCGATTCACGTGGGGGTGGGGATCTGTTTTTTCAATAGTGGACAAAAATGCGCCTAAATATATCTAAAATGACCCATCAACCCCCCTCTTTTGCCACAGTGGCAAACTTCAAATCCCAATAATATCGATATAATTTTTAATTTTAGGAAAGCTTATAGCGCATTGGTTTATAGAAATTTTATAGCGGCACACCCTATCATTTTTATAAGGGATTTGTTATCATTTATCTTTTTGTATATCAAGGTCGAAATTATTTTTTATAAGTGAAAAATAAATGTAACAAAATAATTTCTTTTTTATAAAAAGAGATCACAATATTATCAAATTTAAAATTATGTGATTAAAGATGTATCATTATTTAGACACAAAATCCCAAATAAAGATTCTCAAATGGTGTACTTTCATTATTAAATTTCATATTCAATAGCTAAAAGTTATTGTGATTTTTTTGTATTAAAAATAAATAGTCTCATAGTATACTATCTTTTTATAATAGAATTTTTGTAACAAGGTTTTCTGCTTTGAATGTCAAGATATATCTTGATATATATCCTACGAGAAGATATATCTTGACATAGGATATATCTTGATATATCTTGACATATCTTAATATATCCTACGACAAGATATATCTTGATATATCTTGACATAGGATATATCTTGACATATCTTGACATATCTTAATATATCTTGTCATAGGATATAGATCCCATGACAAGATATCTTGTCATAGGACATAGGATATCCTAAATAAGATATAGGATATAGGAGATATCCTATATCTTGTCATAGAATATCCTATGACAAGATAGAGGATATATCGTATATCTTATGACAAGATATATCTTATATCCTATGTCTTATATTCCATGACAAGATTTAGGATATATGATATATCCTATATCCTATAACCTATATATTGGATATAGGATATATATATATCTATATCCTATATATATCCTATATATGATATATATCCTATATATATCTTATATATATAGGATATAGGGTATATATCCTATATAAGATATATATATAGGATATCCTATATGGGATATATATATCCTATACATA
>NW_006499881.1:0-18257 GCF_000471905.2 Amborella trichopoda | reverse complement strand
TTTTTTTTTAAGCTTTATTATGATCGATTCACCCGATTCCCGATTCGAATTGCCGATTTATCAATCCGAATCGATTTTTTAAAAGCCCGATCCGAGTCACCGATCCGTTTTGTAAACCATTGCTTATCATAGTGTGGTCCCAATTGCGCCACATGTCGTTAACTCAATAAAGTTCTTGCAACAAGTTGAGAGAACAACGTAAGAGAGTGGAGATATTTAGGTAGGATGTTTCTATATATATATATATATAGAGAGAAGGGCCATGTATAGACTATTTCCGTTGTCATTTTCGCTTCCCAACCATCGATTTCGTCGTCAAAAGAACATGAAGTGCTTTGGTACTTCAGCAGAAAAGACTTGTGATTTTTTTTAAATAAAAAGTTAATATAAATAAAATATAAATTTATATATAATAACATATTAAAATAAAAAACTCAAAAATAAAAGTAGAAATAAAAAAAGCATGTACTACAATCCTATTAGGCTCAACAAGCTTATAAGATAACACGGCCATGAAGATTAAAGGCCATGAAGATTAAAGGGAAAGGCTTTTATCCTGTCCATACAGCATAGTAGTTCTATTCTCTTTCTCCCATCCAGCCATTCAATTTAGATCAAGGGAGTCACTCATCGGTTGATCTTAGATTTGACATTTTAAAGTATTTTATTTTTAGTTTTTTTTTTTATACAAATTATATGAATATGTGTGTCATTTTCTCATTGGGGCGTACTTATAAAAAATATTAAAAATAATTCATCGATAAAATATAATGATCAAAATACCCCTTGAAACTTTCAGAAATATTTGGGGTCATTTTATTTTATTGAAAATATTTTGCTAATGCGAGTTTAATGAAAGAATGGACGTCCAAAATTTGGTGTCAAAATAATTTATAGAAAAAAAAATTAAAAATAAAATAATGTAGAGACGTGATATTATGATTGGAGCAATCTCCATTCAAAATGAACGATTAGATAAAGGAGAGGATAGAACTTCTATGAGGTCAGGAGAAGCAAAAAAGAACTTGCCCAAGATTAAATACCACACTGAAAGCATATTCTTGTAAATTTTGAAAGAAGATATGGATATATTTGAGATTAGTTTACCTGGTCTTACACGTAATAAAAAAAAATTTAAAAATATTTTTTTAGAACCTTGCGTGCTATCCCATAATAGACGCTTTAAATTTGTATAGAGCCTAGGCTCTAAACAATCAAATTAGAGCCTACTTTTAAAATATATTTTTATTTTTATTTATAAAGTTTAAAGCAAATCTACGAAAACTTGAAAATCTTGAAAATTGATGATAAAAAAATACATTACAAAATACGTTACTTCCAAAACTTGAAATCAATTTTTTTCTCATGTCCATGCATCTTGATGTCGTCCAGATGATCAATTTGAGGATTTTTGAGCATCAAAACAATCTCGTTTAGTGAAATTTTTAAGGGAGGCTCGAATGTGATTGTTTAGAGCCTCGGCTCAATATAAACTTTTCCCTTTAAAAAAAATGCTTCCCATACTTTATTTCTTTATATTTAGAGAAAATTACATAAAAATCTTTTATACTCTATGTTATTATCGATATACCAAATAGTTTCCGTTATTACATTTATATTTGTTTTTACTTTTTACAATGCAATTTTTTTAAAAAAAATACTTAACCATTTTTCGGATATTGAACATTTGAATTGGTGGGAATTTCGGATATTCATCATCCGAAAATAGGCCTAAATTTAAAAGTTAAATTTCCTATTTCCAGATGATGAACATCTGAAGTTAAAGAATTTTCGGATGTTCAACATCCGAAAATATCCCGATAGTTTAACGTTAAGTATAACATTTTCGGATGTTGAACATCCTAATTTAAGAGACTTTCGGATGTTCAATATCCGAAAACAGAGAAGACGAAGGTTTATTTAACTATCAGAGTATTTGCAAATGTTGAACATCTGAAATTCTCTTAAATTTTGATGTTCAATATCCGAAAATGTTATACTTAATGTTCAAGAATCGGGGTATTTTTAGATGTTGAACATCCGAAAATCCCTTAATTTCGGATGTTCGACATCCAAAAATAGGACTTTTAACATTTAACTTTCAATTTATTTTCGGATGCTGAACATCCAAAAAAGAGTAAAATGATCTTTTTTAAAAAATGAAATTACAAAAGGTAAAAAATAGACATACATGAAATAACGAAAACTATTTGATATATCCGTAATAATATAAAGTATAACGAATTTATATATAATTTTTCCTAATATTTATTCTCTCTTCTTTGACTCTCACATATTTTCTCTCTCTTACCATTTCATGCATCTCTCACCTTAATGAGCATCGAGTGAAGAGAAAGTCATACCATCAAGTTTCTCTCTCCCCGGTAAAAAACCAAAAAGGCCAAAAATGCCTATCTCATAACAAAATGCCACCTGACCCCTTGTCTATTGATTAACCTAAAGTTTGACACTTATTTTTTCTAAACGTAACCTACAAGTTTCACACATATTCACCAAAGTAATAGATCGAATTTTGTTTCACTTCGCTCCAAGCTAAAAAAAAAATTGAAAAGCTTCTGCCTCTTCGACCGAAGCGAAGTTAATAACATTACTTTTTACACTGCCATTGTACCACCAATGACTCTCTAAGTGTGGTCATAACTGTGCCACATGTGATTAACTCAATAAAACTCTAGAAACAAGTAGAGACAATGCGAGAGGGAGATATTTTTGGAAGATTTATCTAAAGAGAGGAGTGGGCTACGTGTCGCCTCCTACAATTCTTTCTCCCATCAACACTAGTTCACTTTAATTATTGACCTTTCGATCATTTTGACTCTTTCTTTATGTTTAGCGACTTTCAGAATGTTAAGCCCATTTGTAAATATATTGCTCTTATGTCTTAATCAGTTCCAGCGTGAGATCTCCATTTATACCTTTTCTCGTAGTCAATGATTATGCAACTCAGTATGTTTGATCCTTTTATAAAAGACGGGGTTTCCAACCAATTGAATAGCTGAAATGTTGTCACAACATAGTCAATGTAGTTTTCCCAATAACTCAATGAAAATTCCCTGTTAGAATTGTCAGCCATTTTCCCATTAACTCAATGAAAATTCCCTGTTAGAATTGTCAGCCAGGTAAATTCTTCTGCAATCATCTTTGTAGATCTGTATTATGCTTCTGTGGTTGACAAGGAGACAATGGGTTTCTCTCTTATTGCATCAACAGACTGCTACTGATCCGAGGTGTTTATGTTCGGATTTGCGCCGATCTCTGAGCGAAATCAATTCAAATCTCATATCGAATAAGTTAATTTTTTGGAATATCTAGAGACTAAGGGTCGCTCAAATTATAGGCTAAGAAACATTCCATATCTCTAGAGACTAGGGGTCGCTCAAATTATTGACAAATAAACTAAAATAATTAATCTAAAAGAGTAGAGGACGAGATACTTACTTGAGGGACCTGAAACTTAGAGTTTCGCACTCGAATCAGGATGATCTTCTCATGCAACCTTCTATTCTTATGATTCTTTTTGTTTGTTGGATGTTGCTCCGTATAGCGTTATTTTTCCTAGATCTAGATTTCCTAAGGCTCAGAAAGGAGCTAGGGATTTTAGGTAGGCCATTCCCTGATGTTTCTATGGTTAGGAAATGGTTTTCCTTAAATTTTTACGAGATTTGCAGTCTCCTAATATTTATATCAAAGTTCAAATTTGCTGGTAGTTTTGTGAAATTTTCCTGATTTTTTCTAAATTTATAGGATTTATCTAAGGGGTTTTACTATTTTCTATTATTAGCTAGGAGTTTAGAGAGAGAAGGAACCCGAAATTATTTAGAGGGAGAAATTGTCTCAAAAATTGAAGTTTTAGAGAAAAAACATATCTTAAAATTTCATAGAGAGAAACTCTGTCAAACTTTAGAGAGAGAAACTATCTCATATTTCAAGTTTTGGAGAGAGAAAGTACATTAAAATTTTAAAGAAAGAGGATACTTGAATTTTTAGACAGAGAAACTATCTCCAAATTTTAAGAGCAGGAAATTATCTCATATTTTAAGGTTTAGAGAAATAGATTATCTGAAAATTTTAGAGAGTGAACTAATTAAATTTTTCAAGAGAGGAATTGTCTAAATTTTTTTAGAGAGAAACTATCTCAATTTTTTTTAAAGAGAGAAACTGTATAAAATTTTAAGTTTTAGAGAGATAGCGAGGCTCCCTCTTTAGCTAAACGGTCAGCAGCATCGTTTCACTCCATGAAAATGTGGCTGAAGATAACTTATCTTCCTTGTCTGGCTGAGACCATGACTTCCATGGTTGATATCCATGCCCAAGGCCCAAGGCATAAGATCTGGCTTTTTACACCAAGAAATCACATTAATTGAGTCACCTTTGATGATGAGCATGAAATATTAGGATCTAATTTAATAACTCCCCCTTTCAAAGCCCACAGTTCAGCCTCATTAATATCACAAAAATTCATGTGCCCTTGGAATTGCCATTGAACTGCCCCATTGGAATCTCCCAGGAGAGTACCGAAGGCCATTAAGCACTCTTTGATATTTATATTTCCATCGAAGTTCAGTTTAAACCAACCAAGAGGTGGCCTCAACCATAGGGAGATACAAGGAAAGCGTCTGCTTCTTAAATGAAGAAGCTCCTTGAAGTGAGAGAACAAATTCTCTTAAGGTTGGCAACTGGACGTGCTGCCACTGGCCGTAGTCTCCATAGGACCGGCCCAGGCCCTGCTAGGCCTTGACCGGGCCATAAAGGGAGTGGTGCTAGCCCGGAGTTAGCTATATTGGGGTTGGCTTGGCTCGTTCGGGTCAAATAAAATAGAAAAAAAAACAAAACAAAAAAAACAAAAACAAAACAAAAAAAGAAACAAAGTGAAGGACAAATGTATTAACATCCTACGCTAATTTTTTAACACAAGGTTTCAGATGGATCAAAATGCCCTCAAATTGTTTTAAACTTTCATCCTTGGACATTCTCATCATTGTCGCATCCATTAAGGTGATATTATGTTTACCAGAAATCATAACTTTATTTTTCTTCTCGCAACATAGAAACATTTTTTGGATAATATAACCAGCCAAAAGATATTCTACTCCCTTAAGAATATACCGTCCATTCACTACCTCCCGTAAATCCACGTAGGATTTGTTATTGGCCACCATGGTATATATCCAGGTTAAGTTCAATAAAATAAGAAACGAATTGTATCCTATAAGCGCTTTGAAAAATTAAAAAAATTAAAATATCTCATGATTGTATAAGAACTGTCCAATTTCTAGAGGATGAGATCTAAATCTTAAAAATCTCAAATTTCAATATTCTTTTTTAGGATAATTATTTGGCTACGATGGTTGCCAAAATTTTGGACTGAAAATATCCTCTCAAGTAAATCCTCTGACAGATGGAGTAGAAATAAACTATGCTGTACGTGCTTGATAAGATAAAAGCAAAAGCCGTGTGTTTTACTTGCTGCCCATCGTTTAAACATACACATGCATGGGCTTGTTGTGGTCATCGACAAGTGTTCTGAGAAAACTACCGATTCAAAAATGAATTTTTATGCTTACTTGGCCTTAAGCCATTTATCATTGACTCACTTTTTTTTTCTTTTTCAAAGAAAAATGCCCAATTTGAACAAACTTTCAAGGCTCGAAACTTTATATCATCGAGTGATGGCAAATGGGCTTATGAAACCAGGGTACGGTGGACCCAAATTCCAGTATATTTCCTTTTCAGAGGCATTGGTAGGAAATCACTAGAAGTCGCCTACAAAAACAGGGCCTTATTTTCTTCTTACTTTGCATTTTACAATTGGAACGATCCTTTTTTGGATAAATACTATTGGAAATGTCATCTCAAGTTTTCTTACATACGTAATTTTGGTTCATATGATGGGTTTTTGAGGTACGCTTTTCACACATTATATATGTTTGAATGAAAAATGGCTTGGCAGGCTTAAAGCGAATTCCCACCTCATAACTCATTGAAAATTGCAATTCAATTATTGAAAAATCTTAGACATCGATCATCGCAGCTTGAACATTATGTTTTTGAAAAAAACAAAAGGATTCAAAGCTCTAAAAATAATAATTATTGCAACAAATTATCTAGGCCATCAATTTCGCCCTAAAAATAAATCTTCATAGATCTACAAGATTTCTATCATTTGTTGAGTTTCAAATTTTATTGCTGCTATTGAAAATAGATTTTAGAGCCATCATAGAAATTTCCATTGCAGACAGTACTTATGGCCATTTGATGTGCAATTTCTGTTGCTGAAAGTACTTATGACACACACTCACTAACACACACACACATATCAGTTTCATCCTTAAATTGGAGAAGGAAGATGCACCCTTAAATTTTCTCTAGAGATGTCAATCCAATGTTGGTAATCTTATAGGTTTTAAAGTCTACCTTTAACCCTATGTACAAAAATTTACATTTATGAAGTAGTATAGATCTAGCAAATCTATATATACTTGAAAATCTTGAAAAAAGATAGTCCAGATAATTTGTTATAAGATGTCCTATTTTTAAGTCTTGAAAATTTTTTTTCTTCATATCCATGCATCTTAAGTCAAGATGATGAAAAATAGAAAGTTTTTCAACATCAGAACACTCTCTTGCATAGGGATTTTGAAGTGTACCTTACTTCAATAGGATAAGTCTAACACCCTATATAAACTATTTTTAACACACATACACAAACAAACATAGGAAGTAATTTCGTGTCACAATGTCAATGTAATATAATGAAACCACATTTCTAGGATATCATGTTTGATATATTTGCATGACCCCAATTTGATCTTTAAAGATTATCACATTATTTTACAATAAAACCATTTCATGAAATCATTCGTTGTTTTTTTTTGTTAGCTTTATGTTTGTTTATTCAAATTATTGATAGTTTGAGGGTACCGCCTTAAATAGAGTGTAGTGTTGGACCAAGATTCGTGTAGCCAACCCCAATTATTTGGAAAAAGGATATGATGATAATGATTCAAATTATTGGAAGTAACAGTTTTTTGTTTTTCCATTTATTTTTTGATGGTCTTTTTTCTTTATTCAAACAATAATTCCATCAAATTTGATAATATAATGCATAGAAGTGAATTGGAATTAAATAATGAATAATACGTACTAATTACTATGTTACAATTAGTTGTCATTAGTTTAACATCAATATAAGAAACCTAATTAGATTTAAATCCATTTTATTCATAGAATGTGATTTACTAGTATATTAATTAAGACTAATGATAATAATTTAAGTTATATGTAATATATAAAAATAATATAACGCATCACGCAATTGCATAGTTATAATGACAATGTTGGAATAGAATTAATAATATTTAGTTTGTATTCCTATTATATTCGTAGCTAGTTATTATTTTCCACAACATAATAATTATACTATTAATACTAGTAATAACAATTTCTATATGTGATAATTAATAATCTTATAAAAATTTCAAACTATTGTATTTTTATAATAAGTAATATTGTCTATTAATATTTTCAGCAAGTCACCGTTATTGTTATTGTTGTTATTGTTATTATTGTTGTTGTCGATGTTGTTGTTATTGAAACGAAGGGTTTACTATAGTTATTTATTGGTGTATAAAATTATAATAAAAGAGTCATTGTTGTTACTATTTATAATTGTGTAATTGAAATTATAATTATAGTTGCATTATTTATATTACATTATAAATATTGTTTCAAAAATTTGTGAGTTCAACTGCCCAAAAAACGAATTGTGTATTTAGTTAAAATATTCATATAATCATTATACATAATTTTCAACATAATGTTCTTTTATTTATTTCAGCCCAAGATTTCTTGGGAAGAGATAATCACAAACTTTACATACTTGTATTACGTAATAACAGTAGAAATTGTATGTAATGAGACCATTTTCTTTTGATACAAGGTGTTCACAATTACTTACAACCATCACATGTGAAATCAAATAGTTTGGTGTGTCACGAAGTTCGAAAAAATATCATTTGAAGCTTGATCTTGGTTAATGGAATAAATGCAGGTATTTAATTTCACATTCAATGGTCGAGACTAATTATGACCACTTTGTACCGAAGATAAATAATCTCATTACATGCTTTTCTATAATAGAAAATGGGTTGTGATCGAAGATCTTCTTCTTAATTTTATTAGTAACATATAGGGTTAGGTAGTTATAGTAATATGAGCATAACGCATTAATGATATGTAATTCCTATTTATATATTCATTATTCAATTATGTGATTGAAATATTAATATCAATCTAGTAATGTTTTTTATAACACCTGTATCTGTTAGAAGTAATAGTATTGCAACAGTAATATTTTAGCATTATAATATTTGATTATCGTTATGGAATATTAGTAATGTTATATGTATTATAAAAAGCTAAGAAAACTATATTTTATAATTATATAATTGTAATTATCATGTTAATTACATTACTATAATAATATGTATAAATATTTTATTAAGAATTGTAAATTAATTGCAGTAGTTCTATTATTTTTAGTTATGAAATTCTGCAGCTCACCAAAGAATCAAATTCTCAAATTTCATGTCAGAATATCACAATGCATTACGTTATGTATTTCTAAGATTTTGTTATTATTCATGTAAGGAAAACATTTATATAGAGCCGAGGCTCTAAATAATCAAATGCGAGCCCAACACAAAAATTTCACTAGAAAATGTTGTTTTGATGCTCAAATATCCTCAAATTGATCATCTCGACATCAACATACATGGACAGGAGAAAAAAATAGATTTCAAACTTTGAAAATAGTGCATCTTGGAAGGCATTTTTGGAACGTTAATTTTCAAGGTTTACAAGTTTTGGTAGATCTGCTCGATCTATACTAATTATAAACCTTTAAATTTTATAATTTGAAGTAAAAACATATTTTAAATTTATTACAAAGATTTCTAAAATTGAAGCCACATTTCTCAACACCATTCAAATGTGCGCTTTACTTAGAGCCTCGGCTCTATACAAACCGCACCCTATAATTTGTTTTTCAATTATTGTGTACTTTATAAAATAAACTTTTATTTATACTAATTTAATAATCATAATTTGATTTCTAAAAGATTAGTATTTCGTGACACGCGCACCCGATCGGATAAGTAATAAACCAGTATATATCTGCAGAAATATGGATTTGAGCCCAGGCAAAGGAACGTGTGTCGTCCACTTATAAGCTTTCTTGTTTAATTTTAAATTTTGTTCTACATATCCTTTTGACATGAAATCTTTAATGAGAGATTATTTTGACTTAGCTGCATGAAATTAAAAAATAAAAAAAATAAAAAAAAATTAAGAAGAAAAAAAACGATGATTGTAGATACCCCTAGACTGTACTTTCTAGACATGCTCCATTGCACTACCTTTGAAATCACAATACTAGACCCAATACGATTTACTTTTGTATCCACCCCGAGAAAAAGAAAGTTTAAGGAAAAAATACTTGATATATTTAAGATAATTTCTCTCTTTAAAAACTTAGAATTTGAATTTTCAAAGAGAAAGACCATCTCATAATTTTTGTGACAAAAACTATCTTCAATTTAAATTTTTTAGAGATAAAAACTATCACAAATATCAAGTTTTTAGAGAGAGATAATCTCTACAAATTTTGAAGCCCGGAAAGAGTGAAGGGATGGGAAATGATGTGGGTTTACAAATGGGATATTTTCGCCCTAAAAATGTCACTTTCTCACTTGTGGGGTGAATACAAAAGTACATAATAGTAGTGTTAGTGTTCCGGTTTAAAAAATATTTGTCGTGGGCATGCCTATAAAGTATACTCAAGTTGGTGTTTATAATTTTTCCAATTAAAAATGGCACCTAAAAAAGAAACAATAATTGAAGAGTGTGAATGCTATGCTCCCACAGAAGCATAGTTTACATTTACTACCTCGTGCAAGTCATTTACTTAGTTTTTTTTTTTTTTTTTGGAATTTCAGAATATAAAAACTTTAGAATTTATGAGGCCATCTACCATTGTGTGTGAGGGTGAAATTTTTTCAATCCATGAGGCCATCTACCGTTGTTACAAGGAGGTCATAATAACTCTTAATCCTTAGATGTCAAATTAGATGGATAAGGACGATTTAGATTTTTAGATTATACGTCAACCATTATGAACTGCTTACATGGAAGTATTCATGCTTCTCTAGTCACCTTACTTAAAACATGCTTGGGAGTTGTTCCCCCCGCATTATTACTTATATGTCACAAGAAATTGTATTTAAAATGATCCTTCGTTTTACATGCTTCTTTTCAATGAGTTTTACCTTCTTTGGAATATAGCTAATTTCATCGTTAACAAACTTCTGGTGTTGGTTTTTTTTTTCTGAGCATTCGTTTCAGGCATGGAGCAATGGTAGGCTTCATCCTGAACGACATCGGGTGACGCTAAAGGGACATGAGGACAGATATTCTTGTGGGGTATTTTCGTTCCCAATTCCAAATGTATTGATTGAGAGCCCCCCAAGAGCTCGTGGACAAAGACCACCCTAAGCTTTTTAAACCCTTCAGTTTCTATGATTACTATGACTTCTACCTCTTCAACAAGATGAATCAAAACGACTACGGCCTCAAGGAATTCGCAAGCATCTGACATCGCGCCGAACTTGAAGTCTCTCCCTTTCTCAATTATCATTTGATTCCATCAATATGCTTAAAGAAGGACTCGTGTGATCTAGCCGGAGTGTATAATAATTTGTTTTTTTTTTTTGTAATTCTTTTTCTTTTCCTCACGGCTTAGATCACTCACAAGTAATCCTTTTACAATATAATAACTTCAAATAAACTAAAATAAAATAATATAGTAGGATCTCATGAACTTGAAGCCACTCAAAGACCTTTCTTTCAATAACAAAGAAAAGATACAACTTATGCTTGTGAATAAAAGATAAAATAAACAAATATGCAAGAAACAAAATAAGGTGCCGGATATTACCTCAACCGAGGTTCTTATGCTCCATACCGAGTCACCACCTTTCGATGACACGGGATCTAATGGTCAACATTCAATTTCATCAAGGAAAACAGTTTTGGACAAGTTATACCAATGACACATGAACCTCTTTGCTCACAAATTTAATGGCTAGGTGAACTCCTTTAATAACCTAGTTTGAGAGAGTTGTTTCTCTTTCTACCACACCCTATAGACATAGACCCAATGTGAGATGAGAGATGATGGGGTATAAGAGACCAACCATGAGATAGATAGAGTGGGGGCATGCCCTCCTTAGGGTTTTCTTTGAGAGGAGAGAGAGTTTCCAAGATGAGAGTAGTTTTTTCTAGGTGGGGCGTGCCCCCTAATTTTCATTAGAGAGAGAGAGAATTCCTCTACTAGAGGCGTGTCCCTCTTATTGCATATGGGAGAGAAAAAAGAGATTTTAGTTGTAAGAAATATGTTGTAGAGATTTGGGTAGGTTACTCCCCTTTAAATAGTGCTTGAACAAATTTAGGGTTTTTTAGAGTTTTCCTTGGCTTGCCACTCATGTGAGATTGAATATGTATCATTGATCTTGGGTAACTTGTGGGGTGAGAGATATGAGTTATCCATTCTATAGATAGGTCGTCAATATCCTATATATGGTGTTAAAACTATTATCCCCTATTTTTTAAACCATTTTTCCATCAATTAATTCAAATAAAAAATTAATATATAACAATATTATCCTTTCTTATTTTATGCATAAGCCTTTCATATATATCAAAATATCATTAAAAAATTTCTTCAAGCCTTAAGCTTTCTTAAAACAACACAAACTTATCTCTCAAGTTTTAGAACATGATTACAAAAAATAAAAAGTGTCCTAGGTGGGGCGTGCCACCCATTGTGGCACATAATGGGCCCCATCCAATTTGCTATGGTTGGACCAAAAGTCCTATTAGGCTTCCCAAGTAATTTTATTATTATTTATTTTTAGAAAAATATAAAATAATTATTTGAATATTTAAATCATTTTAAAATCAATATCTCTATTGTTATAAATTCAAATTTGATAAATAAAATATCTAGAAATTTAGTTTGTCTGGATCTTTTATGATAGAGTACCCTTTCATGATAGAGCACCTCTATATCCGAATATCCATGTAGCTAAAAAGAATCGTGGGACTGTAGCAGCCCCTACTCAATTATTGCACATATAATATATACATTCTTAGCATTCTTATGCCTATATCAAGAGGTAGTATAGAAAGTCTCATGCAATAAGTAATTCAACTCCCATTGGTTTCACAATTTGCAAAACCTTCTTAAACCACAAAGGTTCAACCATACTTGTCATATTGGTAGTAAATCCATACGAACCAAGTTATTTAATATAGTACAACATGTGTCAGAGAAGCATAGCAAGATGACCTTCCTACAACATTCCTTATGGTTCAAGGTTTTAGGTAATTGAGGATTCTAAATAACTAGAAGCATGAGTCAAGCCATATGAGCATTTAAAAATCAATGCATGAATAAATGACAGTTTTCTCCAAAGTTTATAAATACCTTCAAGGCAAAATGTTTTTCTCTTTAATCAAAAAGCTATTGACATGGTATATATACATTCACAAGTAATAGTTAGATAACAATATGGCGATTTAGAATGGTTTTCCATGAAGACTTAGGGGACCTAGTAAGATTATGGGGTTTTCTCAAAACCATATTCATAGTCTTAGGTTTTTCTCAAATCATCCAATTTAATTTTAAAATACATGCTTAGTCTTTAAAAATCATTTTACTGTATTCACTCACCAAGTCATGTTCACAGCTACAAAAACAAGTCATAAAGTCCATATTACAATTTTATCTAAAATAACGCCTGACTAAAGAATGGTTATCAAAATCTTGACAAATTGCTTCCTTTTGGCAAATATAGAGACTTATCAAGAGATCATCGTCACGTGCAACACATCATATTACTGGATATTATTGGGAGGATGATCACTTAGACTGAGTTCCATCTGAACACTCCCTTTGTGTAATATTGGAATGAGTCACACCCAACTCTCTTATTTCTTCATTAAGCTCAAAACCCTTGATTAAATCACATCTCTATGTGTATCACTACCTTAAGTAGTTTATACTCTAACACAAGGAGGAGCAAAAAAACACAAGGTATTTATAAACCGATTCTATCAAATTTGTTAGCACTTATCACTTAATGTCCGTCCATGCCATACGCATTCAATAAACAAATAGCCAAAAAAAAACAAAGAAGTATATGAAACATAAAAGGTTACTGAATCCTCCTTCCTTATATGACCTTACGATGTAATGTGGGATAAATTTCATACCTCAAAACCATGTAGTGTGGTACTTGGACTTTCTTGATTCTTTCTTTTCACTTGTTGACAAGCTTTTGTTATCTGAAAGAGCACGCAATTGATGGAGAATTTATTGGTTATCGGTTTCACAAGTCATAAAGTGTCTATCTTTACAGCACTTGGATTCTCTTCTTTTCACACTGTGAATAAATATTGTTCTTCATCATATACTTCAAAATATCACAAATTCAATTCTCCCACTGATCTTTAGAGTTTCTAACCTGCCACCAAGTCTCTCTAAACCAAGATGTTTTACAAGTATTGTTTTTTTTCTTCTTTTTGCTATTTCGAGATTGAATACTCTTCACATAGAGTGTCATATCTCGTCAACTTTGTATTACCTTTCTCTGAAGTTTTATTATTATAAACCATACTCATGACATGTTATAAAACTTTTAAATGAGCTCTAAAGAGGTCTATATTATGGTGAATCCAAATATATGTCTTAACATGCCACATCTTTTAATTTACTACAGAATAGAACGTGAACATCCCATGATAAAATATGATATCTCTCAACTCATAAAGAGTTTTTTTCTGAAACCTTTTAAGTATTGAAATAGACTCAAAAATATAAAATAGTGCTTAGTTTCATCCCTAAATCACATCATTTAGTGGGTCTAAGATTTAGTGACATTCATATCACAATACAATTTTCTTAGCAGAAAATCAAGTTGCACACCTCTCAATAAAAAAATTGTTTCTCTCAATCTTCAAAGAATTTCATCTAGAAAGCTTTTGGTTGAAAACTAAATTCAACACCAAAGGATAACATTATGGTGTGAATCCCAAATAATAATTTTCTTCAAAGAAATCATGTCATAAAATAAATCATACTGCAAAATTCAAGGATGAATGCTATTATCTATTATGATTGTATTTTATCTCCACTCTCATGGATTTTCCCTTTCAAACCAATTTTGTTTAAAAGTAGACACAGAACAAAAATATATTTATTTTCACAAGCCTCATATCACCATGTTAAGTAGGCTTAATAAATATAGTTATTCACGTCTCACGGAAGAACACACCAAATTGCTGAAAATTAAGATTGACCTATCTTCAATCTTGGATTTTTATTCCTCTCTTCCCATAGATATTTCTCTCTCAATTCCCTAAGGATCTCCCATTGAAATTTTGCAAGTAGATCCTAGTCTCAAAATCACATCTTATTATTGAGGTATGCAATTGAAAAATAACCTACTATCTTCTTCATATCACTACTCCAAAATACTACAGATTAATTATTCTGCAAAATGTCTTTTTCGGTGTTTGAATATTCCAATAATTTTCAACCGAAGGTGTATTACTTGACCTCAAAGGTCATTAGTTTTCTTATATCTCATTCCAAGCTAAATCTAGACTCACAAGTAATCCTTTTATAATATATTAAATTCAAATAAAATAAAATAAAATAATGCAATAGGATCTCAAGAACTGGAAGCCATTCAAAAACCTTTATTTCAATAACAAAACAAAGACACAACTTATGTTTAGGAATAAAAAACATAATAAATAAATATGGGAGAAACAAAAGAAGGTGTTGGAGATTACCTCAACTGGGCTTCTTACACCCCACATCGAGTCACCACCTTCTAATGGCGTGAGATCTAATGGTCACCTTTCAATCTCAATCAGGCAAGCAAGTTTTAGACAAGCCACACCAATGGAACTTGAACCACTTTGACCACAAATTCAAAGGTCAGGTAAACCCCTTTGATAACCTAGTTTGAGAGAGATGTTTTTCTTTCTACCACACCCTATAGACTTAGCCCCAATGTGATACAAGAGATGATGGGAGACAATAGAGCAACCATGAGAGAGATAGAGTGAGGCGTGCCCCCTCTTAGGGTTTTCTTTGAGAGGAGAGAGAGTTTCCAAGATGAGAGAGATATTTTTCCTAGGTGGGGCATGCCACTTAATTTTCATAAGAGAGAGAGAGATAGATAGATAGAGAGAAGTCGTCTACTAGGGGTGTGGCCCTCTAATTGCATATGGGAGAGAGAAGAGAGATTATAGGTGTAAGAGATATGGTGTAGAGATTTGGGCAGGGTACTCCCTTTTTTATAGTGCTTGAACAAATTTAGGGTTTTCTTTGACTTGCCATTCATGCGAGATTGAATAGGCATCAATGATCTTAGGTGACTTGTGGGCGTGAGAGATATGAGCTCTCCATTCTATAGATGGGCAAGCAACATCCTATAGAAGGTGTTAGAACCATTATCCCCCACTTCATAAACCATTTTTCCATCAATTAATTGAAATAAGAAATTAATATATGATAATATCATCCTTTCTTATTTTATGCATAAGCCTTCTCATACATATCAAAATATCATTCAAAAATTTCTTCAAAGCTTAAGCTTTCTTAAAACAACACAAACTTATCTCTCAAGTTTTAGAACTTGATTACAAAAAATACAAAGTGTGCTAGGTGGGGCATCCCACCCATTTGTGGCACATATTGGGCCCCACCCAATTTTCTATGGTGGGCACAAAACTCCTATTGGGCCTCCCATGTAATTATATATATATATTTTTTAGAAATACATAAAATCATTATTCGAATATTTAAATCATTATATAATCAATATCTCTATTTTTACAAATCCAAATTTGATAAATAAAATATCTAGAGATTCAGAAAAAATTAAATAAAAAGTCTAAAAATCATATACTAAGAAAATAAACAAAATTAAATACTTTGATAGAAAGTGATCCATATGGTCTAGGAATAAATATCCACTGTGACACTCTATGTCCAACTGCGAACTGCGAACCACACATGCTTTTTCAAACCCACTCGGCACTGCCCATGACCCACAGTCCATACAGGGGATCATTAGTGGGTCACCAAAGTCTAGCCGATGGGAAATGGTTTGCAGTCCTAGTATGTAGATTTCAAGTCCCTTTGGAGACGAAACAAAAATCATCCTGACTTGATGCAATCCATTGCTAGGTAATGCATAGAGGATATCTCTCGCACATGTACATATTTCACCCTAGAAGGTGGTTATCTTTCTCAAAATTGGCTATCAAGGTGTAATCCGTGTGATTGTATAAATGATAAGGCTTTGGCCCCGTCTCTGAAGGCCTCCATCACACACAAGAGTCACACAGTCCCTCAGCTCATTCTTCTGGGCATACTCTTATCAGTTTGTTTCTCTGTATCTAGGTAACATTAGTTTTCCCCAACCAAACTGACCTAGCACTTTAAGCACAATCTTGTATTGGCAAATATCATTTACTTAGCACGGTCCACACTAGACCACACTCCCACTGAGTTCATGTTCCACTATGTACTTCTTTTACAAACACTCATAAGGCCTTTAATGGTCACACATACCGAACATATGCGAGTTACTCGGATTTCATTAATTAGTTCCAAGATGATTACTTGATCTTACAAAGTGGATGAATCAACTGCTGTTGCAATTGAAGTATATGTGATGTAATGGTGGCACACTGCTATATGGCTTGCGGTTTGCCAATGTTGAATAAGAGCTCGAATGAAGACGTGTTCTCTTTTTCTTTTTCTTTTTTTGGCTAAGGAAAGCTCAGCTAGTATCCAAACACAAATGTAAATTACTCATAGGTTGGCTATGTTTCATTTATTTCATTGTTCATTTTCTCTTTATTTCTTTCTAATCGTAGTGGTTGAAAATATTGCAAAAGTGATCAGAGTTCATGTCTTAATGAACATCATCACATACTGGGATGCGGGTGTTGGATATGGTGAGATCCAAAATCACCTCCACAAAGAAATATTTGTATTTGTAAGATTGATATTGTTATTAACGAGTTTTCATATTTTTTGTGATTCTTATTTTGTGGCATAGGAAGTCTTTTGTTTCTAGGAAACCAAAATATACATGAAATAAATATATTTCCTAATGGCATAAGGATTTCTATTTGGTAAATATATAGAGGAAGCATTTACAAAAAGGCTATAGGTGAAGTTCTACAGTACTTCACCTACACCTCGTCACCGTCCAATGTTCATGACACGGTTTTTGGTACTATTTGAAATTTTATAATTTTGTACTAGTCGGATTTATCTAAAATTTGGGGCGTGTATACATATGACCAAGTCGCAGCAAAATAAAATATTCAAAAAATAATAGTCATAAAATAAAAGGATGAAATTAGGCCTGAAACTTTATAGGGGTATTTTGAATAATTTTTATTAATCAAATTATTTGTTTTATATTTTATTCATGTGCATGTCATTAAGTGCATACACCTACAAAATTTCTGCTCATTATGGTTTGTAAAACAAATATTAAAATTCAAGCATTATCAGACATTTGTGATTGTGTGATAAACTTTGAAGGGTGATAAAGCCGTAGGTGAAGTACTGTTGGACTTCACCTATACAATGCAACGGTTGTATTATAGTATAATGAAACGACATTTTTAGAAAACCATGTTTGTGGTATTTGTATGACTCTAAATTTTGCACACACACTCTCTTTATTTCAATAATCAATCGCCCCCAAAAAAAGTTCAATTTGAACCCTAGATGTGGTCAAAATGAGTCCCCTCCAAAGACGAATCTAGACCATTCATTTTGTGAATTTCAAGATCTTATCTTTTATAAACTCAAAATCATTTTTTTCTTTTTTAACATTGTTCATCTATTGATAATAAAGTCATCCCAAAAAATTAGAAATGAAAACATTCTTCTAAGACCTAGATCTAAGCATCTCACCAAAATGAATGGCCTATGCTAATTGGGCTAAAAAAATACTTTCTAGGTTGTGTTTTCTATTTTTTTTTTGTTGATTGTTCATTAGAATGAAAAGGGTGTATATTTCAAAATTTAGATCAAACAAATGGCCATAAGATGGTTATTTAAGGTTGTTGCATCATAT
>NW_006499882.1:0-11468 GCF_000471905.2 Amborella trichopoda | reverse complement strand
GTGCAGGTTTAAGGTCGTGCAGCATGGACCGAGGCTATGAGTTTAGGGTCGTGCAGCATGGACCAAGGCTATGCAGTTTAAGGTCGTGCAGCACAGACTGAGGCTGTGCAGTTCAGGGTCATGCAGCACAGACTGAGGATGTGCAGTTTAGGGTCGTGCAGCACGGACTGAGCCTATACAGTTTAGGGTCATGCAGCAGAATCGGAGCTGTGCAATTTAGGGTCATGCAGCATGGATCGAGACTATGCAGTATCGGGTCGTACAGCAAAAACCTATCCAGTGCAGTTTAGGGTCCTACAGCATGGACCGGGGCTGTGCAATTTAGGGTCCTACAGCACAGACTGAGGCTCTGCAATTTAGGATCATGCAACAGGGACCAAGGCTACAAAATTCAAGGTCATGCAGCACAGATCGAGGTTGTGCAGTTTAGGGTCGTGCAGCACGGACCGAGGCTGTGCAGTTTAGGGTCGTGCAGCACGGACTGAGGCTATGCAGTTTAAGGTCGTATAGCACGGACCGACGCTGTGCAGTTTAGGGTCGTGCAACACGGATCAACGCTTTAGGGTCATGCAACACGGACCGAGGTTGTGTAGTTTAGGGTCATGCAGTACGGACCGATGCTATGCAGTTTAGAGTCGTGCAGCATGGAACGAGGATATGCTATTTAGGTCATGCAGCACGGACTGAGACTGGGTCGCCATGTAGGTGCTCCATGGGGAATAGGTCTATGGATGGCAATCCAACTCCCTGGGGATAAAATGGTTAAGGCCGTACACAAACAAAGGGCTCAGATGGAGATGGTGGCCCAACAAGGGATGGCGAACAGAAGCGGACTTCACTAGGGCTTAGAGGGGAAAGCGTGCCTCCCTGGGGTGAAAGATGAGACTCTATGGAGAATTAGCTTATGACAAGTAACCCGACTCCCTGGGGATAAGATAACTTGGTGTTAAATAGACCTACTGGGAATTAAAGAGGTAGAATGACCCTAACTCCACTGGGGATAATGAGTACAGTATGGGAGTGACTTCTATTGGGATGAGGAATAATGGCCTGCTCCTGACTCCATTGGGGATGATAGGTCACGGCTTGGGTGCAATGGCCTGGGTGCAATATGACAAGTCACAACTTGAGTGCAACGGCTTGGGTGCAACTCCACTAGGGATAGTGGTGGGACAAACACAGCTTCGGCTGGAAATGGGCAACAATAGACGGCTTGAAATACAGTCGGTGCCAGGTGTAGCAATAATTTTTCTTGCGAGTGTTCAACCGGTGCTGGGTTGTTAAAACTCATCTGGCGCTGTGAATGAGCCGTGACATTGTTTGAACACAATCGGTGCTAAGCTAATCGACACTAAGGTCATTTAAAATTCACCCAGCACCAAGTCAACCAGTGCTAGGGTTGTTTGGAATTGACCGGCACCAAGTCAACCGGCGCTGGGCATGGGTTGATACTTGAGTCATGACCCGAGTCTAACACATTATGTCCCATCATCATTTGGCTTCCCTTGGATGCGATTGAGATTCTTAGTTTGTGAGGGGTGTTTGACGGTAGTGTAGGCTACATAAGGGCGGCAAGACCCTATTTTCTTCACTTTCACCAAGGGTAAAAAAAACTTTAAAAAAAAATTTTCTTTAATAGTGAGGAGAGGGTGCCCGGTTGATGTTCCGGCAAGCAGTGGGATTCTCAGTGGTTTTTGCTGGGAAGGTCTTCGGCGAGAACTGCAGTGGTAGGCCTTTCCGCAAGTCTTGAAAATTTTTTGAGGAGTTTTAAGGGGTCTCCCTAGGGTTGTAGTGATTTTTCAGAGGTTTTTCGGGAACGACAGGGGAGTTCTGGCGGAAGCTGAAAGGTAGAGGAAAACGAACGGTTTACTAAAAGCAGACCATCGCAGGGAAGGTGTACGGTTACCTCTTTCATGTGTCAAGTGGAGCAGCGAGACGTGGTGACGACTGGCATTCACTTGTGTGTCAGGCAGTGCTGAAGGACGTGGCGACAGTTGTCAATCAGCACAGTTGAGTTTGAGGTGTCATGACTAGGATTCGTGGCACGTGTGAGAGATCCAATCACAGCTGGCACTGACCTTTGGAGGACACAACTGGTGTTGGGCATTGACAATCTCAACCAACGCTGAGTGTTGACAGACTCAGCTGGCGGCAGTCGTTGGCACGCAACTGGTGCTGGGCATTGACATGCTCAACTGACGCTGAGCGTTAGTAGACACAGCCGATGCTAAGGGTTAGCAGACTCAGCCGACGCTAAGTAGCGGACACAGCCGGCGCTAAGCATTAGGAAACATAACGGGTGCTAAGTGTTGGAAAATTTAGTCGGAGCTGATCTAGTATCTTAGCAACTTTTGGGAGTAAAACCACTAAGCCCTTTATAATGGCTGAATCTTCTTACCAAATTCCCGATGTGCTTCCAAGGGAGGGCGAAATCGGTACCTTTGATTTTACCGGCGAGGTTTTATCAAGGGTGAGCCCATTTCGCTGACCCAGCCAGTATGCGAACCAGAGTCCTCAGTGTCACTTTCATTATTGACCCCATTTGTTTCGAAGTACGCAAGGGCAATGACAGCAATGTCAGTACTGAAGAAGGGTGGCACTTCTTCGTTGCATGCATAGGAACATAGCTTCTGGGGAGAACTTGCCTACCTTTGGGAAACGAATGGTACAGGGAAAGGGACTACTAATGTGGTCGGCATAGGTACTACTAATATGTTCAGCAAAAGGCATCCGAATTCAAGGGGAGCACTAATACTTGAAGGGATACTCTTCCTGGACTACCAAGGTATTGGGGTCGTACAGAAGTACTCTTGAACGTGCTTCACTAGTAGCAGCGGTCCAGCGTTTGGGCAGCTATTATGACCGTTGCTCCAACACAGTAAAAGTGTTACTAGAGACATGGAGCCACGTTAGTAATACATGGCTTCTTGGACAAGGAGAAGCAGGAATCGCTTTACTAGATCTTCATTTTATTGGAGTTCTCCTGATGATCGGGGCTATGTATGACGAGTTCGTGCCCCCGAACTCGATCATCTTCGGTGGTGCTAACTTAGGGGATGAAGAGCCGCCTGCCAGTCTTCAAAAGATCTTCGAGGCCTACCAGTCGATTGCCACCCGGTGTGAATTCTTTTATGGGGATTATCCTGAGGGTGGTTAAGACACTTCGAAGCGGAAAGGGAAGGCAGTTGCAAAGGAGACGCCTCCTGTATATCAACTTGAGACCGATGATGACCGTGTCTTCTTGGCCACGTATTTGGCCTTATTTTTGTGCAAATTCATGCTCCCTGGCTGGGGGGATGACATCTGTCCAGGCGTACTGTATGTGGCATGCGATTTGACTAGAGGGCGTGAGTATGCCCTTGCTCAGCCAGTCTTGTGTAACATTTACCATGGCTTGGGGGCCATCTCTCATGGAAAGGCCTACAAGGGCAAAGAGGGAGGGCATGGCATTGTAGGAGGAGAGGCATTTCCTGGGGATTTCAAAACTCCATTCCCTATGCATTACGTGTACAGGTGGTTAGGGGCTTATTTCCCTGACACCTATGTCAAGCATCAGTTCTTAGGAAATAAATTGTGGCCCTTCTTGATGAGGATTGCCATCTAGAGGGCTATCTTTCATACCCTAGGGGAGGTTTGTGGTCTATTTAGGAATGACTCTTTGAACATGAGGTGGGTCCCCTTCCCAGTCAGGATCTTCACCGACCGTTCTTTCATTGATGAGTTAGGGAAGGAGCTAGATGGCGCTCCAACAACCCTTAAGGAGCTCATGTTCATCCTAAGCATCAGAGGGGGAGTTCTACCTTATCGGACTCTGCACAATGCCAGGTTAGAGGAGTATTTCCCCCACCGCTTTGCTCGTCAACAAGGGCTTGATCAAGGCTGCCTCTTCTTGGTGTTTTTCGAAAAGCGCCAGAGTAAGGTGAACAAGGGGAAGACGGTAGAGTCTGGAAATTTTCGTGAGCGCTGACTGCCAGAGCATATAAGGATCGCTTGGTCTATGTGTCTAAATATGAAAGAAATTAGCAAATATGTATTACCTTTCTTTAGCAGGAGGGTCTGAATGACCAAGGCATATGTGAACTGGTGGAGAATCATCAGCAGGGGATATTGGGATAAAGATCACCCTTGGAAAGGGGCGAATGGTAGCTGATGTCAGGATATCAGGCAAAGGAGACTGGCTGATGCTCCTGCTTCTGATGCAGTATTATCGTAGATTATCCCTCTAATTGGAGATCTTTAGGGCTTCCGCGCGAGATAGCAACCGATGAGACCTCAAAATTTCTTTCAATGAAGACAAGGACTGGGAGTGTCTTCGATAATATTAGTTCCATCTTCGAGGGATGACAGGTGACAAGTCCCTGGCTATGAAAAGCATCCCCCACCGGACTTGAACGCCCTAATCGGGAGTGGTCCCCATTGTAAATTGGCTGGAGGGCCTTCTTAGGGAGGTGGATCTAAAGTGGCCTCTCCTACTTTGGCAAGGGGAAGAAAGAAAGCGCTCGACCGCTGCCGATAATTGTGCACCGTCTTCAGTTAGTGAGTGTACTCGGAGGCGCAAGAGTGTCAACCTTCCTATGGTGTCAAAACTAGGAAGTAGCTCTTCCTCTTCGGATCTTTTAGGAACTCCCCCAGTATCACCCTCTGCGCTCTCTGGACCACCTTCTACTTCTCTAGAATTGTCTTCTTTTTCTTCAGAAACTGAGGCAGATGACTTCGACATCTCTGAGCCTATTGTCATTGCTTCTGATCGGGAGATGACTTCAGATCTTGTGGCCGTAAATACAGGGGCAGTCCCTGAGTCGGAGGCAGCTTGAATGGGTACTGATGAGGCTGTAGGTCCCAAAAAAACTGCTCCAAGAAGGGAATCTGATGTTGATGTGGTCTCTGTGCATCAGGAGCTCAATGCCCCGACCAAGGCAGGGACTATGACTCAAGGAGAAGATCCCATAGTTCATGATGTGCCCGGGCACTGAGAGGTTGCTGCCTCCATGGTCCCAAGTCATGAAAATGAGGGGACTGAGCTCTTCGTGGCCGAGGTTCTGGCTGTTGAAGATGCAAGCCAAATGGATGAAATCGTGGCTAGAGCTGAATTGGCTGAAGAGGGGGCGGTTCCTGAACTTGCTAATGCTGAACTGACAGGTGAAGAGCAAGGGGAACAGGTTTCTTCAAAGCCTGCTGGGACTGAAGTAGAGGTCCCTATGGGAGATGGTCAAGACAGGGAGGCTGACATTGAAGAACCTGAGCAAGTTGAGGCTTCTTCAGCAGTAGTAATCCCAACAGCGCCATCTAGGCACATTTTTAGCGAGGTTTCTAACATGATTGCAGGCATGCTTCGAGCAAGCCTTCAGGGCTTAAGGGATTTTCCTTTCAACGAGCTAGGAAAAGCTTTGACAAGACTGAAGGAATTTGCTGTGACCACCTCGGTTGGGAGTGCACCAGAAGTGCTTTCCCATTTTAATGCAACTCTAAATGACTTGGAGAGCTGGTGGTTGGGGGTGCTACATCATAAGGAAGAAACTAGCCGGCTAGCCTTCTTGGAAGAGTCGATCTTACACCGTCGTGAGAAGATAGATGCTTGCATCGAGAAGAAAGCCACGATAACTGGCCGTCAAACGGATCTCAAGAGGGAGGCACAAGGAAGCTTCACGAGAATGATCGAAATCAAAGAAGATATGCGAATAGTGAGATAGGAATTCGCGGTCCTTGAGACGGAGATGGTTCAGAGGAGGGCCATGGAGGCCTCATTGGTTGAAGATTTGTCCGAACTCAATGGCACAATTGAGTCGAAAACTATTGCGATGGCAGAAGAGACTCAAATTGTGGCGGAACTGAAAGAGCATGTCCAGGGCACCGAGACTTCTCCTGCAGCACACAGCACAAATATCAATAAGATGATTGATAGTTTATGAACATGTCATTTCCTCTTGTCAGTACTTTGTAAAAGTTTTTAACTGATGAATAAAGTGCTTCTATCTTTTGATTGACTTTGCTGCATGAGTTCATTCTCTTCTTACTTTTGTTGCACCTCTTGTGATTTTTCTTTTTTTTTGAATGCCTCTGGACACTTTTATTGCCCCAAGAGGCTAATACCCTAGGCCTTGTTTAGCCCCATGGTGGGCTATCGCGACTTTGATAGCTTTGAAATGGGGATTCATTGCTTTTTCTCGTCTTAATGTCTAATTGGCCAAGGGCTCATAGTTCATTTTCCTCATGATTTGGTGAGCCTGGTTGCTATAGATAGTCCAGTCAGAAGGGGCTTCGGCCTTCATTAGTCGCGCATTTACTTCAACCTAATCATAGCTTTTAGTCTCCGGCACGAACTCCTTGAGATGTTTTGAAGCGATACACATGACCTCCAACTAAATCTAGAGACTGCAAACTTCGATTCTTAAGTTTGCTAGGGGATCCTACCCTTGAGAGGAAGAAAGTTGCTCTTTATCGAACTGCTCTCCTCCTGAGAAGTCAGGGAAAAGTAGAACTTTCAGCTGGTCAACGGTCTGAGGAACATCCTCTATACTTATAGCAATTGCATTTTGAAAAATATTTCATAGCAGTTGTCGTGCCACTTCGGCTTTCAAGGGCGCGATGGGGATATGCAGGACTTACTGCTGGTCCAGCGTATAGGTGATCCTTGGAGCCAAGAATTCTATCCCCATGAATTGCTCAATCTTAGGAATGACCTCTGGTTCATCTTCTAGCCAAGGTGACTCAAAATTGGGGGCAGAGGGCGAAGACTCCTTTTCAAATGAAGAAGGAGTTTCTTGAGGGATGATGGTTGGGATGTTAGAATGAAGGGTGGTTAAGGTTAAAATTCTGCCCTGCCTTTCTTCCTCTTTGAACATGTTCACCAATGTTCTCCCAACATCCTCAACATCTTCGTGAGACAAAGATGTTGTCTTGATTGTAGACTTGTGACATCCATCATTTGGCTTTTGGGGTGACACCAAATCCATGAACTAATATTTTGCATCGGCATAGTGAGTTTCGACCATAGGGAACAGTCTTTTCTCAGCACAGACAGTATGTTGTCTCCCGTCTCTGCTATACTTGAAACATTGGTGCAATGTTGATGAAACTACCCCCTAGTCATGGAGCCATGGCCGACCGAGGAGAATATTGTAGGAAGTGTTGGTGTCAATTACATGAAATTGGGCATAATCATTCCGCTCACCGATCTTAAAACGAAGGCGTACCATGTCAGCTGGCTTCTCTCCTAATTAGTTGAACCCTTGAACTGCGACGTGGGTCAGGGTAAGATCTTCAACCCCAACTCTATTCTAGTAAGGATCCTCCTTGGAATAAGGTTGACTATCGACCCTCCATCTAACATAATTCGGTTGATGGGGCAAGCATGCAATTCGCCAATAACAAAGAGAGGGCGATTATGAAATTTTTCCTCGGGGTGCAGATCATCCTTTGAAAAGGTGATTGGCATATGTCCTTCTAAAATTGCCGGGACGACCTCAATAGGTTCTACTTCGGTTTCGTACACTTCTAGGTTAGAGAGAGCTTGAACCAAAGCCATCTGGTAATCCTTCAAGAGCATGAGGGCATCGTAGATACTGAGAAGAGCCGAAAGTTTCCGTAAATGCCCGATCACATCATATTTCACCTTTTCTTGATTCAGGCCTTGTGCTCCTGGTCCTGCCACTGATTTGGGTGGTATGTTGGGTTGAAGAGCAGGTTTGGGTAGAGAAGGTTTGTTTTGGCAGTGTATAGGATTAAAGGGGTCTCAGGGATTTGGAGAATAGGTGGATTGTTTGAAGTATTGGGATTAGGAAGGAGCCCAGGGAGCTGTAAGATAGGTAGACTAATCTTTGGATTAGGGGACAGTGGTGGACTAGTGAATTTCATGGTGCTCGACTTCTGTGATGGAGGCTGCAGCGTCCTCCTTGGTCTGAGATTTATCTGCCCCGTGGTAGTATTGCTCCTAAAATTTGCACCACGTGGAAAGCTCCCTGAGAGTAGGAGCTTTACCCATTTGATTCTCTCAGTCTCTGCTCAAAGTCAGGCTCAAGGAGCCACTGGGTTTATTTGGCTTCAACTTCTTGTGCTTCTTTGAAGAAGGTCGCTCTGTCTTAGCTTTAGCTGTCAGGACATCAGTAAATATTAAGAATCCTGCTGCCTGTGCCAGGGTCTTTCTCAATCCTTTTCGTTGCATCCTGCTTATATTGATTCCTTCGAATTCTAAGTTGGGAGCCTCGAAGTCCAGGCATATTAAGGTTGTACCTGCAGGGAACGTAGAAGAGGGAAAATGAGAAGCAAGAGAAGAAGAAGGAGAAGGGTTAGAAGGTGGGCGACTTTCAAGGTCGTTCCCCTCGTCTGACTGATTTGGGTAGTTGTTTACGTCATCACTAAGGTTGGACGGGTGTAGGGGTCTTTTAGGTCTGTCCCTTGCTTAGACTATTGGGGAGTGCTTTTAATGTCGTCACTCTCATTGGACGTATGCTGGGTGGGAGATGGCACAGGAACATATTCTTGACAGGATGAAGAAAGAAGAAGGATCGTGCCAGGGATGAAGTCCAGTAAGTTGGCAGTGGAGGAAGGGGCCTGAGCATTTCCTGCTAAACTTTGGGTTGAGCGGTCTTGTTTCTTCGGCAAGTAGCCCTTGATGGCCATCTCTTTCTAGTTTTGTGAGGTGATTTTTTATTCGTCTCATTGGGCTTGAGAATAGCTCTAGCTTGGCGAACTTCTTCTCGCCTTAGGGACTTGAGTCTGCTTCGGCCATGGCAGACTATCCATGGCTAAGAAGTCGAGGATTCAGCGAAGTCCGAGTCATTGATAGAAAGGTTCTGCTTTGTGAGATCTTCTTGCCCCAATAGAGGAATAACTTGGGGATCACTTACAGGGAGATTGTAAAACTCTTGACACTCCCTCATTTTTTTTGTGAATATATCAAGGAAGCTTGTGCATTCCGACAGATAATGGCCTCTTATCTGATGGTACAGGCACCAACGATCTTCAGACCCCTTAGCAAGACGACAGAGTTGCCTTGCCTGCTTCAGTGTGATTATGCCTTTCTGAAGCATTATAATGAAGAAGGCGTAAAGGATGGCAGGCATTTCATCTTCCTCATGAATGGGCACTGCATGGGAGGCCTCGGCTGCCCCAAAGGCCTTCTTTAAGTCTTCAAGCTTTATCTGACCCTTCTGAATCAAGGCCTTGATAAGGTCTTTCAGCGTGTAGTAGTCATCTATGGGATGATTGATCCTCCGATGGTAGGCACAATAATTCACCTGAGTGTCAAGGCCAGGTTGCTCGGGGGACTTGGCTTCTAACAGCAGGATCATATTTTGCTCCAATAAATACCGGAACAGTGTAGGGACCCATTCCTTCTCAAAGGGATAGACCTTGTTCCTATGCCTAGTGAAATAATCACCCCAATCAAGGTTGGCTGGTGGGGGTACCCGATTGTATGACTGTTGTTGCTTGCCATCCTGGGGTGTTACCTTTGTCGTGCTTACCCCTTTAGAGAGGTCCAAAGTTTAGGAGGGAGCCTTCTTTGAATCAGTGACCATGACGGCTGGATTACCACTTTCTGTTGGCCTCCCCATGTGTTATTTCGAGAGCTACTATTGCCCCTGTTGTTTACTGAGCTTGTAGATGGTTGTCGTGTCCCACCATGGTGGCGTGATAAACTTTCTATGCAAATTGATTTAGAGATAAACTATGACATGGGGGTTGGATTAGAGGCCTCGACATGTACAGAGATCTCGGGTTGCATGTTCCGTACACAAGTTTGGACTGTTTCCTTCTTAGGCATAGGATTAGGATGGCGGGAAGCCAAATTTCTCTATCTTGATATGAACTGATCCATGGGCTCATCAGGGTCTTGGTGAGAAGTTCAATGGTTTGAACCTCTCTCTCAACCTCATAGAAGCATTAATAGAACAGTTTCTCCATCTCCTCCCATGTATGCACTGAGTTTGGAGGAAGTCGGGCAGGCCATCAAGGGTCTCAACGAATTGTCGAAGAAGAAGTCTCCCGTCAGCCGCTGTTTCTCGACATGCTGCCTGGAAGTGGGCAAAATGCTGGTCTAGCGACATGGGTATGTTGAATAAGGGAAACTTCCCTTTCTTATAATCTGAGGGAAACGAAACCTGATCAATATATGAGGGGTATGGCCTTTAATAAGGCGTCGCATCCTGTATCCCCGGGATTTGTCTGTTCTTTAGGCTATGGGTGATCATAGCATTAATGTCTGTCTGAGAGATGGAATGAAGGACAGAATTGTCCTGTGAGGTAGAAGAAGGAGGCTGCCGGGGAAGTGCACCATCAGAGTGATGGGAATTGACCTCATGATTAGCCGACTAACATCCGGCGTCAATACGATTGATCTTTTCCATCATCACATGCACCATATCCTCAAACGTTTTCATGCGATCTTCCTGTGCATCACCGGGCTCGCTTACAACCAATACGCTGACCATTTCTCTATGGGGGCCAACTGTTAGTGGCAACTAAGGGCTTGCGAAATTGATGGGTCATATGTAGGTCAGTCAGTAGGGGGCCAGCATGCCCTGACAGAACTCGATTCTTGTATGTTGTTAGGTGCCTCGATCTCGCCCTCCGGATCTGGATAATCAGGCGGCACGCATCTCGTGTTTTGAAAGAAGTCCCGAGACATTTTTGAGATCGCTTTCTCGGGAACCCTATTCAAAAACGAGGGCAGGTGTTACAACTGGTGATAGAGGAATTTTAAGGTGGGTTCGGGACTTACTCGGGCTGGCTGGCATGGGCGCCTTCTTAGATCATGAAGAAAGCCCCCCAGTAATGAAACTGGTTCGGAATTTCCTCCCTTGGCTCGTATTCTTCTTATTTTTTGCAATCACACACATATATATGGTAGGTTATAAGACAGGTGGGTCAGACCTCACCCTTTTCCTCTTTGATGAAAGTACACAAGCATGCGCATTCAAAAAGAAGAAGAGAAGAAAGATGGGGGAGAGAAGAGTTCGACTAAGTGAGAGGATCAAGCTAGCGAGTAATTGGTGTGACGTGGTAGCAAAAGGGCTCATTATTAAAACTGGCTCACGGAATCAATATTAGACATCATTGTCAATACCGACTAGCTAAGCACGATGGTCAGTCTATCGTGGCAATAAAGCGGTCCAAGTAATCCTGGCACAAAAACATTACAGTTAGACGACAGGACCTCTATGAGAGGCTAACCTCAATCCCTCTTAGTCGAACGAAAGAATAGTAGAGTGGTGGTTATGGGGGAAAGAATGAGTTAAGAGAAGAAGGGAGAAGAGATGAGAGGATAAAAGAGAGAGGAAAGGAAGATGAAATCGGCGCTAGACATTGCTACTTGTCAGAAGACGGGAGAGGGAGGAAGAGAACCAACCGGCACTAGACTTGCACCGGTTGCAATGGGAGAGAAGCAAGGGAGAGAGATCGAGCCGGCGTTAGGCTTCCCCAACTACAATAGAAAAGAGACAAATCCAATTGACGCTAGGCTTCACCGA
>NW_006499883.1:5412232-5471542 GCF_000471905.2 Amborella trichopoda | reverse complement strand
TATGCATATATATATATATATATATATATATGTGTGTGTGTGTGTGTGTGTGTGTGTGTCTGTGTGTTTGGAATGCACATATATGCGTATCTTGGTCTCAGAGAGACCCTTGGTGCCCACCAACACATGAGCAACATCTGGCCTTTTTTTCAACCTTGAGTTGATTATGTGAAAAATAAAAATCATATCAATAAAAGGAACCACAATGATCAACTATAGTAGCAAAACAGACATTAGATATGAATATTGATGGATTGGTTCCCTGATGTACTTTGTGGCACAGTCAAATTCTTGCGTCGCAATGAATCTCACCTCAAATTGAGCCAAGTAATGATGGAAGCTGATGCCAATAAGAGCACAAGATAGCGCCTAGCAGCAAAGAATCCAGTCTGTAAATATGCTGCTGCACCACCTACCTGTCACAGCATTAGTGAAAATATATAGAATTGAGTATTGCTTCATTGTAGGAGGGTAGAATATCAATTTCGGAATAGCAACCATGCAAGATGCTAAAAAAGAGTTACGCAGAAAATATTCATACAAGGGACACAATTCTTAGAGTTTCTTTGTCATATTTTTACATGCATTTATCAAGTATATATGTGAGTTCTAGGAATGGTTCAAACTGTGGTACCAAAAATAAGCAACAGTTGAATCATCATAATGCAGCTTTTTAGTCTAAATCAGATTCTATGAAATAATTATGATTCTGATAACAGCTATTCTTATCTGCAGGCTGAAATATCCAGTACTGAAGCACAGGCCTATGGTTAACATAACCACAATATAATAATATTTCACAGAAAGAAGTATGGTTCCCGGCAATTTTAAGAAGGATAGTTTGCAGGAGTTCACTAAAAATGGACTTGGTATCTTTTCCTCATAGTGGAATTTGGAAAAATATCTTTTGTCACTTTCAACTATGGAAGATTTCAGCATCTGAATAATGCTGTGTTCACATTTCTTGTAGACAAAAGTGCTAGCATTTATATGCAGGGGATTCAAGAAACTGTATTGATTTGGGGAATCAGTGCAATTTGGAGCAAACCATAGTAAAATAACAGTGAAGTATTCATGTTTTTGGTTGCCTATACGACAATTATAAACACAGAAGGTAACTCACAACTTACAATCTTACAAGTGGAGACCACAGGGCAATCCATAAGATTCTGAAGTTCTACAAGAAACAAAAGCCAACCCCCCTCCAGCAGGCCCCCTCTTTTTCTTTTTTTGTGAGGGCAATGAAGCATACTTCTCAATGTGCAACATGAGCTAGAATAAGCATCATAAAGAATGGTAGTTTACCAGTCATCAATTCCACAGCTGAATTAGCATCATAAAGAATGGTAGTTTATCGGTCATCAATTTTCACAGCTACAACATAATTTCTCAGGATACTAGAGAATATCAAGGAGATGGAAAACACGGTTGGAGAAAAACAAAGATCATGAACAATAGTTGGAACAGGAAGATGGGGAACTAATAAACTTAGGGAGCAAGAGAGGGAACAGGAGCCTCAGAAGGACTGAGAAGGTATTTATGGACAAGAATTTCATAAGAAATGCCAAACATGGAAACTGGAGCATCACCATCCCAGGCATTGTATATAGAGTTTTACTTGGCCTCTTTGTTCTCACACTATCCAAGTAAAAACCTCTCATCTCAGAGTGATGACCGTATTGTAATACATTTGTTTGTCTCTTTGTTAGGAGGAAGACACTGAATTGATTGAAAATGAAGAACGTATACCAGTTACACCTAGACAAGAATTGAGAAGATCCACACGCCCTCACAAGCCCACACAAAGGTACTCCCCTTCCTTATATACTGATGATGATGAACCTGAGTCTTTTCAAGAGGCTATTTATTGTCCTAATGATGAGGAACAGATTGATACTTTGCACAAGAATCGTACATGGAAGGTGGTGGAAATTCCACAGGGGAAGAAAACATTAAAGAATAGGTGAATGTATGCAATTAACTAGGAGGCAAATGGTATTATACGACATAAGGCCAGACTTGTGGTGAAAGGCTATGGGCAAAAACTACGTGTTGATTTTAATGAAATTTTTGCTCCTATTGTTAAGCATAGCTCTATTAGAGTTGTTTTATCTTTGATTGCTAACTTGAATTTGGAACTAGAACAATTGAATATCATAATTGCCTTCTTGCATTGTGATCTTGGAAGAAATTTTTATGTCAAACTGAAGGTTTTGAGGACAAAACCAATACTTCCTCGGTTTGCAAGTTGAACAAAGGATTATATGTTTTGAAGCAAGCATCTAGGTAATGGTATAAGAAATTTGACAACTTTTTGCAAGATGAAGGTTATACTAGATGTGAATTCCATCATTGTGTGTACTTCAGACATGATTTTTTTGTTGTTTTATTGCTATATGTCGATCAAGCATTTGAAGCTTGATATGTCCAAGCATTTTGCCACCAAGGACCTTGTTCCAACCAAGCAGATATTGGGCATGCACATTCACAAAGATATAAAGCAAGACAAGCTTTAGTTGAGTCAATCTGAATACATTTCTAAAATTCTTGAGCGCTTTAATATGATTGACAATAAACTTGTTCCTACACCATTAGCTGCACATTTTAAGTTGTCTAAAAATGACTCTCCAATTACCGAGGTAGATAAAAGCAAGATGAAAAATGTTCCATATAGTTTTGCAAAGGGTAGTTCCATGTCTGCAATGGTTTGTATGCAGTGGGAGTTGTTTCTATATATGTCTTATCCCAGTTGAGAACTTTGGCAAACAGCAAAGTGGATCCTTAGGTATTTGAAGGGGGCACAAAATGTACGTCTGTGCTTTGAAAATTCACCTTTGGAAGTTGTTGGTTTTGTAGATACAGATTATGCCAAGGTGCCATGAGACTAGAAGATCCACTATTGGCAACATTTTCAAATGCAACAAAAGAAATGATTTGGTTGAGGAGATTACTTGACCAGTTTGGGCTGAAATAAGATAATTATGTCATACATTGTTAGTGGTTAGACACTATGTCATTCGGTTAGCCCTGGAACATAAGGATTTGCAAATGGATAAGATCAACACTGAGAAGAACCTCATTGATGTATTGGCAATAGTTGTTTCAACTGAGAAGAATAAGATGTGTAGAAGGTTTTCAAAATTGGAGGAGACATAACCTCAAGGAGATGGAGAATGGTGCATGTGTGGTTGCTTTAGAGGCTTGGTGACTTGTCTTCAAGTGGGAGATATTATATGTCTGAATCCAAATCACACACGTGGGTTGTTTAGAGCCATTGGATTGAAACTAATCCAATGATTGTGGTGCTTTGAAATTACATGTTAAAAGGGGTTTTGTCATTTGTTTTAGTAAGAGAGAACAAAAAGGAAAAAAAGATAGAATAGAGATCACAACAGATTTTTATTCCCTATCTACGTGCCTAACCTTCTAGAGAGAGAAAATGAAGAAAGAGGGTTATCTTGTTGGGTTTTGAATCCCTGTTGCAGGCCCTTTTCTAGTGAGAGAAAGAGTCAAGAGAAAACCCATTTTTGTTGTATTTGGTGCCCTCAATTAGGCCTTGTTTTAAAGAAAGAAGGTTGTTGTAATTGCATGCTTTGAACCTTGTTCTTTCTAATATCTTTGAATCAGTATGTAAAGCCTCACACCGTTCTCCCGTGGATATAGGTTACAATTTGTGGCTGAACAATGTTAAATCTTGTGTTGTTTGATGGTTAATTGCATTCCCATTTACATTGTTGTCTTGATTGTATGAAATTTCATATTGTTTCCACTGCATGTTTATATAAATTGAATGCACAATAATTGTTTATGCTGCAACCCTTGTGTTTGGTGCCTGATTTTGGGCCCGGCTCTGGAGAGAGAGAGTAAAAGGAATGGATCATCACCTCCATCAACATCATCTTGAGCATGAGGTTGAATTTTTTGCATTGAAACAATGGGATCTCAAACTTGCATATCTACAACAAGTCTCTCTTGCTTTGGCTCTTCTTACTTCTTTTAAGCAAACATCACATTCTCATTAAAGAGAACATCACATTCTCATTAAGAGAACATCCCTACTCCTTATGGTCTTCTTTGCAATAGCATCCCAAAGCCTATAGCCTCTATCATCACTACCATATCTAAGAAAGTACATGTTCTTGACTAGCAATCCATCTTTGTTCTATTTACACTTGACGTTTGAACATAAACTTCACACCGAAATGTTCAAGTGATCATATGACACACTTTTATCGCTCCAAAGAATTTCAGGTATTTTACCATTCAAGGGTGCACTAGGAGATATATTGATCAAATATACAATTCTAACAATAGCTTCAGCACAAAATTGCTTGCCAAGACCAGATTGCGAATGCATACGTCTTACACATTCAATGATGGTCTTATTCATCCTCGCAATGACACTATTCTATTGTGGTGCTCCAAGAATAGTTCTTACTCTGCTAATGTCATTCTCTCTATAAAAAGCATCAAAAGCATTTGAGCAATTCACACCATTATCAGTTTGTAGGCATTTAATAAATCTTTTTGTTTCTTTTCCCACCTTAGCTTTGAAAACATCAAAAACTTGATCCTCAAATGTCAAAGGATACAACCAACACTTTCCAGAATAATAATCTAAAAAGGTCACAAGATAAGAAGCTTCATAAGAGATTTAAAATCAACATGGCCACAAACATCAGAACATATTATAATCCTAATGCTTTGCTTTTTCTATGAGATTCATTGCTTTTGAAGCTAATTCTACACTGCTTACCCATGGCACAATGATCACAAAAATAAAGAATGGAATGTTTAGAAATAGGAATAAGGTTTTGATTTTATGATACCTACATACCATGCTCACTGAGATGATCCAAGCAACTATATCAAATATGCATAAACTCATGCTTACCAGTCATAGCAACGATCTGCTCTATAGCATCATTCCTTTGAGCTGTGCCATGAAGAATGTAGAGAGTTCCATCTTTTTGCCTCTTTAAGATTGTCATGCTACCTTGTGAAATCTTCCATGATCCACTTCCAAAAGTTACAATGAAACCAGAGTCATCCAATTGCTCAACTGAAATGAGAAGTCATGAACATGCCTCACATTTCTCAATGTGTGCTTCTTTCCATCCAGTTGCTTAATAATAACATTCCAATGCCCAAATTTTTGCAAGCATGGTCATTACCAAGATAGACAAAACCACCATCTACATTTGCGCATGATGAAAATATAAGCTTTCTAGGCAAGCATGAAATGAAGCATCAGAGTCAAAAACCTAAGTGTCTTCAGTAAATAATGATGTACATGCAACAGTAAAAGTGACCCCTTCTTCACCATCAGCTACAGTACTTGCTTCTACATTGTTATTCTTGCTCTTAGCCCTTTGCTTATTCTTCAAAGCATAACAACCTTTTCTTGTATGACAAGGTTTCTTGCAATTCCAACAAGTAACATTCTTGCATTATGACATGGATCTTCCTCTACCCTGAGATTTATCCCTGTTAGATTCCAAGGATTGGTGTGTTTGTTTTGTCCTTCATCTATTTTCTATTGTCAGTACTTGATTTGATTCAGCAAGCATTTGCGTAGATACTTTTCCACCCTTTCATTCAACAATGAAGTAATACCATCCTTCAAATTAAACTTGTTATTGTATTTGTCATAGTAGTAATCAAGGTATCCCAACTAGGAGGTAAAGAACTCAGCAAGAGAAAATGTAAAACTTCTTCATCGAACTTGACTTTTAGAGACCTCAATTGTGCAGCAACAGAATTAAATTCACTCAAGCATTTTTCCATTGTTGCTCCTTCTTTCATTTTCAAAAGAAATATCTTTTTCATCACATGCATTTTATTTGCATCAGAGGGTTGTTCAAAAGATTGCTCCTAAGATTGCCAAAGCTTTGTAGATATTTTACATTGGCAAACATGAAATAAAATTGGGAGTGAAATACAAGGTCTAATGGCTGCCAAATATTTTTTATGAAGAATATCCAATCCCTAGTCTTCCATTCCAACAAGGATGGGCTCTTTTTCTCAAAGTGATTGATCTAATTCTTTCCCAACAAGAATCTTCTATCAACATCTTCCATATTGACCAATTACTTTCGTTTAATTTTTCAAATTCCATTGGCCTTGTCCATTTTAAAAAATATAACAAACAAGCACAAGAACGAAAACCCTTTTCTTCATAAATAAAGTGAATCACAAAACCTTAATCTCAGATACTAGTTGTTGATTATGAAGCATAAACAGCTATTGTGCATCTAATCCACATAAACATACAGTGGAAATAACATGGAATCTTATACAATCAAAATAACAATGTAAGAAAGCATGGGAAAGCAATCAACCATGAAACGACATAAGATTTAACGTAGTTTACCTACAAATTGTGACTTCCATCCATGGGAGAATGGTGTGAGGCCTTACTAATTGATTCAAGGAGATTACAAGAGAAAACAAGGCCCAAAACACCAAATTACAACAACCTTCTCTCTCCAAAACAAGGCCCAAAACAGGGCACCAGACAACAAAAAAGGGTTCTCTCTCGACTCTCTCTCTCACTAGAATGGGTCCTGCAATAGGGCTTCAAAATCCAAAAAGATGACCCTCCTTTTTCACTCTCTCTAGAAAGTAAGGCACAGAAACATGGCATAAAAACCCACTGTAAGCTCTCTTTTCTTTGCATCCTTTCCTTCTCTCCTACAAAAGAAAAAAAAAAAAACTTTTTTTCGAGAAAAGGTTAACTTAAAAAGTAAATAAATAAACCTTTCTATATGGTACTATCAAAGCACCACAGCCATTGGATTAGTTGAAATCCAATGACTCAAAACTAGAGAGAAAAGTCAAAAAGAACGTATAAATAAATGAAGCTAAACAACCCAAATGTGTAATTTGGATTCACAAATATAACAATCTTAGGTTGTCACCATCATTAGCCTCTAGGTGGTTACCAGCCTTAACCGAACCGTGTATCTTTTGCTTGTTTGATCGACAACAACTGAACCATGGATTGAGATATTCGGAAAAAATATCTAGATATTACATACTTTCTAGGGAGGTTGTATATGTTTTTGGCATAGAGAGGGAAGAAAAAGATACCATATTTTAATTAATGTACAGGAAGCTTTTCCTGAGCATATATGGATTTAAACTCTATTCGCTGATATGGAAGGTTGAGATGCATGGAACAAAAACTATTAGTACAATCAGAATGACATGTTATCTTGTATTTAATAATAAGAAGACATAACAAACTAGGAATCGGGCTTGGGTCAAGACGGTACAGGCTGGGTTTTCATAGGACAACATCTCAAGTTCCAATCCTATGTAACCTTGTCAAAAAAAAAAAGAACACTAAATAACTTAAGAAATGATTTTCAGTTTTTCACTACATCAAAGATATTGTCCATCATCATTACCTTAGCAGAAAAGATTTCATATGAACCTTCAAAAATAACCCTCAAAAAACATAAACTCTTGGTGCAAATCACTGCACATATAAATTGAACGCTCCGGTTTGAAGGAGAGGAGGTTGACAAATGTATAAATTGTTTGTACTTGTAAGTGTAGCTGGAGAATTCATGCAACGGATTGTATCTTATGATGCATGCAGCACACATCTCAACTGTCCTTTATCAACTACAGATGATAGAGGTAGACCACTCCTCTGCTTGAGCAGATGTCAACAGCCTTACCATTTCAACCGTCGGTGTTAATAACATATCATTGAGTTGACTTGCACCTCACTGTTTGTGCTGCATGGAGTCACATTATACTATGTGTGTGGTTTCTATACAGTTGCAACCTTAAACAATCCAATTAAAGAGCACCTTAAAATTTTATTATAACATATAATTTTGTTGTAAAAAACACTTAGTACTATCTTAAAATCTATTTTCATACCTAATTAGAAAATTTAAAATTCCAAAAATAGTTAAAATCAAGTAGATCTATAAATATATGAAAATCTTGAAAACGGACGGTCCAGATAATGTGTTGCATGATGCACTATTTTTGGGACTCAAAAACATTTTTTTTTTCATATTCATGCATCTCAATGTCGAGATCTATAAATATATGAAAATCTTGAAACACTTAGTATTATCTTAAAATCTGGGCGTATTTCTTTGGAAGTGGAAAGAAATTGCGGGGTGAATAATGTCATCAAGTAATATCTCCCTTTGAAGATGGAGAGACAATGAGCCTATGATCTGAATTCAAGTAGCATCGTTGATGACACAATGGGAACAAAAACTAAGGGCTCTGTGGTGACTAAAAAAGTGGGTTACCATCTGGCAGCAAGTCGGCAATGGAAACATATAGTCTGGTAATAGTCAGTTAGATAGGCCAACCAAACAGGCAACTGTATGTTGTCCAGTCAAGATGAACATCATCACTCACAAATACTTAGGTTCATGTACAATAGTAAAGCTCTTCATGTCAATGAGATGTGCTGAAGAAAATACTTCTTGCCTTTACTTCTATGCGACAACTGACATCAATGCCCCAAGATCAAGAAAGAATAGCAGAGTCATCATATATTTCATTCATGCATGCTTGAGAAGAGATATGCTAGGAGAATCAGTATCAATAGTAAACACCATGTCATGACCAGAATGTTTAACATATAGAGTAGGATTTGATGGGAAGTAAGCATCTAATCACATCATGGAGCGGCCTACCCATAAATCTCCTCGGAGAGATCCCATTTAGAAGACATTCTTAAATTCATCTGATATATTAGCCAGCATCTAGTACTAACGATATGGAGAAGAACCTGAACAGACAGCAGTAAGTTATATCATAGGTGCAAAAGTGTGTGTCCTCATTATCACCTTAAGTCCATGCTCTTGATCATACTGCTAAAACATTTCTTCGTAACTTACCACACTCTCATTCGGCCACTGGATGAGCCTTAAGCTAAAAACTTACAATTAATTAGATCCATATCTACTCAAAAAATAAATGAATCATATCAACTAGAGGAGCTCTCTGAATCTCATGTATTATTTTGCTTAAATGCATTAATTTCTTCTAGTATGGCCGTCATGTCTTGTTTACACTTTTCGGGAACTATGTATTCCTATCTACTTGTAGAAAGAGGCAACTAACAGGAAGAAAGAAAAGCAACAAAAGTGGATTGACAACTAAGTGAAGGCTACTAAACATAGCTGCAATAGGATTAATGAAGAGATACAGAACCACGAAATGCATGGTGAAAGAATATACCTGATGTATTTGTCAGAATTTACACTTGGATCAGATGACAGAGCTAGATCAATAGAGTTATCAAATTTTTATGTATCACACACCAACAGACTTTGAGCACATCTCAAACCATGCAGCAGCAAATTTAGTTAGCTATAATACGAATATCAGGGCAATATGAAGAAAGATCAACAAATATGGTGCACTCTGATCCAGTGTTCACAGAATCGGGCAGTTCAAATTGGAACCGCCCGGTTAGATCAGAACCGGTCGCTGGTTGATTTGGTGATCAGGTATTTTAAAACAAATTCAAAAACAATTATATAAAATCCCAAAAAATAAGGGATTTGTTTGTAATGCGTTTTTGAATGTCTTTCATCATTTTGGCAAAGATTGGAAAGTGTTTTGGCCATTAATACTTATTTTTACATTTTTCCCATCTTTTTTGAAAATTTTCAAAAATATCCCTAGGCACAAATCAATTTTTTTAAATCCATTTTTTTCACTAATTTTCAACTTCATTTGGATGTGCTTTATTTAATCAAGCATGCAATATACTCTTCTTACTTTTTAGATTTTTTACTATTTTTTTAAAACTTTTTTGACCGGCCGGGGCTTGCCCAAAAAGGCCGGTTTACCGATTACTCGGTACTGGCCCTTGGCAGGTTTCCGAGGCCGGTTCAATTTTACGAACACTGCTCTGATCAGATTAGAGATCAAAAAGCTTTAAGAATAGAGCCCCTTTAAAAGAAACATAACAAGAAAGCCTAATTTTCATCGGAACTATAAAAATGACAACCTCCCTAATCAACTAGGTAAACCTATGAATAGCTATTAAGTTTCTCCAACGGTGAAACACCAAAAGAACACAGCATACATAACAAAAATATTGTGAAGCATTGGCCAAGAATGCTTATTAGCAAAAACCAGAACACCTTAATATGCATGCAATCAAGGTTCTTCTGCAAGATGTTCAACAAAAAAAATATTAAACAAATAGAATCGTAACTCTACCAATCAATAATTTGCATCATGGAACTCAATACCTCGAGAGGAAAGTCTTCCGTCCACATCATGTGGATGATTGGAAGGGTGCACAAGCACCTATCCAATGGCACAGATTCAAGAAGGCCATATCCAACAGCCAATTTTTTTTTTTTTTAATATTATATTTATCTAAAATTTAGGGCATAAATTAATTTTTATAAGGGGAATCAAATAAAAAAAGTAATAAAATATTTTAAACAAGTATGGGTATTTTGGTCAATCTTTTTTGTTAAAAATATTTTTTATTATTTTTATTTGGTTCCCCTTATAAAAAATAATTTACATCAAAAATTTTAGATAAATATTAAATTATAAAAAAATAAAAAATAAAAAAATAAAAAAAGAAGAAAAAAGAAATTGTTTTGAAGCTGTTGAGTGAGACTAGGTTCAATCTGAACCATTGATGGGTGCATATGCACCCTTCAAGCATCAACATTACCCCAACAGCTATAAGAATGTTAAGATCAACAATGAGTGTAGTTTGTTTCCATGTTATCTTCATTTTTCAGTTCACCAACCCCATTATGTCAACTTGAAAGTCAAGGGAGTGTTTTATGGTGAACTAGACCGTGCAATTTGTGCAAACTCTTCAACTTGTACAAACATATGCTTGGTCAGATTTTATGGAAAAATGCAATTCTAATTAGTGTTTCATAAAATAAAATGAAGTAATATTTTCTTTTCATTAAGCCACAACCAAGTAAATTTTGCATTTTCTGGTAAGATATAACCATCTAAATCTAGAGAAATCACTGATAACAATTTAAAAAAAAACAAACCAACTCTGCACAAAACAAATTAAGTACCCAAGCATAGATTGCATACAAGCAAACGGTGGTAAACCCTTTCCCTTGAGATCCTCATTGAAAAAATTATGATGATGGATAGTAATGGAAGCAGTGTACCCACGATGGGGATCTTGTCTTGTTCTAGTGGGTCCCAGTCATTCTCCACCACTGTTTATCATTTTCATATGACAGTGATAGCGAATCAACTCTGGTTTTTCTCAAAATTATTGGCATTATGGTCTTTTATCCTGATAAATGAAGTCTAATGCATTTATCATCCCTGGGATTAGCAAGTGCTTGTGGAGTAAATATGAGAATATGAAATGCCATTTTGTGGCACCCCTCAAGTTAAGCAGTGATTTGGAATTTTCACAAGGAAATTTCAATAGAGTTGAGCCATATAAGCTCGTAGCAAACTAACAACGAGCTTGTAGCCAAAAAACATGACTAAAAAATTGATAGTTTGGAGGATATTGGGAATGGTTTATGTGTTTTTATGAATCTGATAACTAGGGGCTATTATGCTTTTTCGTTTTCTTTTTTTTCTTATGTTAAGTGTAAACTATCGACTCTTGCATGACCATCATAATGAAGCTGATGAATGTGATCATGGTATGACCATCATAATGAAGCTGATGGATGCGATCATGACATGACCATCACAATGAAGCGGATGAATGTGATCATGAAGATAATGGCGTTCATGAGTAGTCACTTACAAACTTCCTAAGGTTGATATAAGAGCTTTCTAGATTAATATAATTGATGATTGAGCATTAACTCAATCATGAAACAAGTTCCATGAAGCAGATTATCCTCAAATTCCCAATAAAGATAACAAATATGAATAACGATAACAAATATGAACCTACTTGCCAGCTAGATATCTCTAATTTCCAAAAGGTTTGATGACAGTTTGAAGAAACGCAAGTTCCCCACCACATAAATTCTAAGAATATTAGAGATACTACCATTGTGATTCGGGCACTAAAAAATTTCATCTTGCAGAGCACCAAACCAATTTGCCTACAAACCTTCACCATAAATTTACCAGACAAGTCGTAACTCAAAACCGAGGATCTCTTAATGATATTTAAGGATCCATAAGCATCAAGAAGGGAAATTTGAAACCAAATTTGCAAAAGTAAAACTATAGCAAACAGCCAAGTGCAAAAACTGAACAAAAAGTATATAAAAAAAAATCTTTTACAAATATTCAACATTTTAAAAGGAGGAACATAAATTCAACATACAGTGAGAGGAACCAAAGCCACTGAATAAATGGGAAGCTTAACCGCCCTCCATAACAGAGTCGCCTTTGAAAGTTCTTCTCCATCATCTCTTCCTAAACCAGAAGCCTTTATTGCAGGTTCATTGGAACCTAGAAAAGAAGAGCTCTCAGAAACTCCGATTATTTCTGTATACCGTCTTCCATTTCTTATGCCTCTACCCAATAGTCTTTGAGTTGTGCAGAGATTTGAAGTTGGGTTGCCATTAAAAGGACGGAGGAATGTTTTAGAAAGGTTTGTAGGAGAAAAGCAGAGCAGGGAACAGGAGAAAGGGGCTGCAAAAGCCATTGTTTTAATTTCCAGAGGCTATAAAGACGGGACCTGCATTTCTGGTTCCCTCTCCCTCTATCAGCAGAGCTAGAATCTTTCTCTTCCTTCAATTATCCTCTCTCTATCTAGCGCCACAACTAGCACCACCACTACGAATAGCTTCAGTACTCCTGTAAACGAAGAAGTTGGACTCTGTCACTCCTCCCGTGATTTTGCCTCGCCCACTTGGACGAGTCGAAAGCTAATGAAACTGCCAAAAATGCCATTATCCACAGAGATAAGGATACGTGAAATTTTTATAATATACAAGCAAGGATGACGTTCATATAAGGTCAAGGTTAATTCAAAATGTAGAATTATAATGCGCCTAAAAAAACATAGGTTTGTTTTGAATGTTTTGATGTTGGAAAACTCTCTAATTGATTATCAGATCGAGATGTATGAATATAAAAAGAAAAGAAAAGAAAATAATATAAGTGTATTTCACAATAAATTTTTTGGACCTTTCATTTTTAAAATTTTTTAGTATTTATATATCTACTTGATTTGAGTTTTTTTTTTTATTTTCTTCATAATGTTGATTTTGTGGATAGCCTCGAGTTTCTCTGAAGAGACCCAGTGTCCATTAAACATATGAATATACAAACTTGTTTTTATAAACAAATGACAATAATATAAATAAATCTTATACTATTCCTAAACTTATCATAAATACAAGATATTGCATCTACCCTTCTCAGATATACAGATTACAATATACACCTGTCATATTAACCTGATACACAATATATACTTTCTTTTCACACTCTCCATCAAACTCAAGATGTTATGAGAGAACAACAATATTAATTGAGGAAACAAGCAGTTGGATCTTCAAGTGTACAGCAGGAGTGGTAAGTACAGTGGTTGCCATGCTCAAATTGATTGATCAACATGTACATAAAGCAGCGACCGATAACAAGTCTCAAGAACATATGGCTTTAAGAACTGAGGGCCATATCAAAGTAGATTAAAAAATTCTAGACAAAGCAGTCGAGACAGTTGAGAGAACAACATGGCACTTGGAAGAGCCAACATAACTTGGTGTGGATTTGAGACGGATTTAGTAGCTCGCAGACGAAAATAGACATTATTGAGTAACAGGACAACAAACTCGATCAAACAACACAGAGATGAACTCAGAAAATTTACTTTCTTTCTTTTTTTTTCTTTTTTTTTTTAATACTTTTTCTTTCTTTTTCTTTTTCTTTTTTTTACTTTTTTTTTTTTCCTTTCCTTTGGTTGCGTACTTGAAGGGGGCTCGGATGGGGAGGTGATTTGGAGCTCAACCTCTACAAGTGTTGCATGCGGAAATGGTGGAAAAGGAGGTTGACGGGGCTGATCATGAAAAAGCATCTGTTGGTTTAGAGAATAACAATCCTATGGAGAATGAGGACAAAGCTCTTGAAGAAATGTTCTTCGGACATAGGGGCTTATTTTGAGGTCCATATTGGCAAAGCTTTACAAACTATGAAAGAGTGGTGTAAGAAGAAAAAGGTCGAGATTGTTGTAGCTGAGAAGAAGGATGGAGAGATCAATAAGAAGGGAATCGTTAAAGATAATGGCAAAGCTCAGGCGTGGGAAAATGGTAAGGGGGTTCGATCCTCTCTGAGGATTGCATTAAAATGAGCAAGTCGTGCTCAAGTTGGGAGTGGTGTTGGAGGATAGACAAAGAGAAGTTCACAGTGTTGACTGATAACAGCGAGACTACTTCTGAGGATGGGGCGGTGGTAGATGGTGCTTCATCTTTTGGTCCCTATGAAAATCCATAACTGGAATGTGAAGGGCCTTGGGGGGCTTGAAAATCCATAACTGGAATGTGAGGGGCCTTGTGGGGGGGGGGGGTTGAAAAGTCCATAACTGAAATGTGAAGGGCCTTGGGGGGGGGGGGCTCATAGAAAAAAAAGGAGGTTTTGATGTTGATCAGGCATCATATTTGATGTTTATCAGGCATCATAGTTTGGAAATTGTAATGCTCCAAGAAACTAAACTTCCCAAGTAGTGTAAGGGGTGTGTGCGGGGGTGGATCTGTTGGTTTTGATGGGATAGATGTTGTTGCGTCTTCTGGGGGTGGATTATGTGAGATTCTTCAATTTTGACTTGGGTAGATATTGTGGTTAAGGAAAGATTGATAGCTGTTGTTTTTTATAGTCCATGTATACGTTCTAGATGGGTTCTTTTCAATGTTTATGGCCCTAATTTTAATGCTATGAAAGAAGTTTTTTGGCTGAAATTTCTTTTATGGCAATTTCTTCTAACTTCTCGTGGTGTATCGGAGGGGAATTTAACATGATACGTTGGCCTGATGAAATTTCTATTGCTATTCCAATCAATTCTAGTGTCAGATATTTTAACAACTTTATAATGCAAAATGAACCGGTTGATATTCCTGTTCATGGTGCAAAATTTACACAGGCTAATAATTGCTCTCATAAGTGGATTATGAGCAAGATATATGGTTTTTTATTTCGAAAAGCTGGAAGAGATGCTATCTTTTAGTGCGTGTCAATGCATTAACAAAATTAGCTTCAGATTATGTACCATTAGTTTGCAAACAGAAAGTTCATTGAGTGGGCTCAAGCCATTTCGGATGGAGAAGACTTGGTTGGAAGAGAATGATGGTTAAAAACACTTTGTGTAATACAATTGTTTATGGTTGGTTTGGCTTTTAGGTGTATAAAAAATTGCTAAAAATATTAAGGTAATATTGTTGCAATTGAAGAGGGACAATAATTTTTTGGTCCAAAATAAGTTGAATGATATCTTATCTCATCTTGACTTAATTGAAGCATCCATCCAAAATCATGGGCATGCTAATACCGAGGAGGAGAACGAAAAACGGCGTATGTTGGTTGAGCTGAATAAGAACCATATGCTAGAAGAAATTTATTGGAAGCAGCGATCAAGAGTTAAGTGGCTGAAGGAGGGAGATGTGAGTACCAAGTTCTTTCAAGCAATAACAAACTCAAGGAGAAGACAAAAATGATGTTAAAGGCATTGTCTTTTAGAATAGGGGAAAAAGATACCGAAGGCTGGGAAATGAAATTTATTAAACATTTTCAAAAAAAAATTATGAGTAAGATGTCTTTTCAAGTACATTACCAAGGGGTTCCCTTCAAATGGCTATCTAGTAACATAGCACTTTTTTTTTTTTTTTGGTAATTCTGTGGGGATGACGAGCCCCTGCCCATTTTTTGAAATCGTTAGTGGTTCTTTAATGCCTTAGGTGAAAATGGAAGCCTAAATCTTAGTTGGGGCACAAGTGGTGCTATCACCATGACCTCAACCCCATTCTCAAATGACAATACTTTACTTGAAAAAAATGATAATGGAAAAGGAGTTAAAAGAGGTGGTCTTTGCTTTGCCTAGTAATAAGACACTAAGACCGGATGGGTTCCCGCTGATTTCCTTTTAGAAGTTTTGGGATATTATGAAAAGGGATCATCTTTTGATGGTGACAGAGTTCTTTATAAAATGGGTTCTACACCAAGGGATTAATGCAGGATACATTGCTTTAATTGTAAAAAACACGTTTATTTTAGGATTTCAGATGTGCGACGTATTAGCCTTTATAAGATGATTGCAAAAATCTTAGCAAAAAGGTTGAAAATGGTTCTTATGTTTATGATATCAGGGCCTCATATGGCTTTCACTAAGGATCAGATTATTTTTGATGGGGTTCTGATTGCATAAGAATATATCCACTCGGGGTAAGATGAGCACGGAATCTGAGATTGTTTTGAAATTGGATATGAGAAAGGCTTACGATAGGGTGGAATTGAGTGTATTGCAGGAAATCATGAGATGTATGGGATTTGGAAAGAAATGCAGATTTTGGATATGTGGTTGTCTTACTAGTGCTCACTTCTTGGTTCTAGTTAACAAGAGCCCCAAAGGATTTTTTAAATCTTCGAGAGGACTACAGCAAGGGGATCCACTATTACCATTTTTATTTACAATGGTGACTGAGGATTTCAGCCTCATGATTTCAAACATACAATTAAGAGGATGTTTTATTGTGTTTAAGGCTGCTAACAATGCAGGATTGGTTATTTCACATTTACAGTATGTTGATGATACCCTACTTTTTTGTGGTGCTAAGTTAGAGGGAATTTGAGGGATAAAAGAACCCTACAATGTTGTGAGATGGCTTTGGGGTTAAAAGTTAATGTTTTGAAAACTTCTTTGGTGGGTGTTGAGTGTTCTCAAGCGGTGGTGGAGGTTTTGGCTTTAGAAATGGAATGTAAGGTTGAAAGGTTTCCGAGAAAGTATTTGGATGTATATATATGTTATCCTGATATGTATCTTTCTGTGCATGTTTGACTATCTACCTTTTTTTTAAGATTTAAGATAGATGATTTTTTGGAAGACAAAATCAAAACAAATTGAAGTTTTTTCATTAAGCACATATTTGATTTATAATAAACTTGTATTTTCTCTGGCTATTAAAGATAAGCATTCCTCGTAAAAATTATTTATAAAAACCAATAATTTATAAAAGCATAATGCAATAGAAAAGAAGAGAGGGAGAGCATCAGTGAGATCCAACCTTTATTATGCGTAACATATTAATATTACATGAGAGGAATAGAGAGAGACCATTTGTTTTGAATTGAAAGTTTATTGACATTTCATATAAGAAACTTGCTACATTAGAAAATCAATATAGAGACATAATTCCTAAGTAAGGTAATAGTGAAGAAGTTATTTAAAAAAGAAAAGAAATAAAGATATCATCAACCAAACAACAAACTAGCTTCTTTTTCTATTATAATAATCAGCCCACATATCATTTGCAATGTTGTCTCACAATCGACTACCCGCATCACGTGGATTACTTTCTTTTCAAAATCCTTTAGTCGATGTACTCGAACATGATTTCCTTGTCATATTCCTCATAGAGCCAGTCAACACCTTCAGAATAAAATTATACAACACATTACAATAACTAACTCGACTTGTTTTTTAATTGGATATGTAGGTGGCCTTGAGATCATAGCAAAGCGCTTTTTAAGTACACCAAATATGCGCTCTATAGCATTTCTTAGACAAGAATGTCTCAAATTGAATAACTCATTGTAGTCTTGTGAAGCACTTTGTCCACGCTCATATTCTTTACGATGGTAACGAACTCCACAATATGGGGCAATAAAATGTGAGGTATTCACATAACCTGCATTGGCTAGGTAGTATTTACTTAGCTTAGTTGACCATGAGTTAGAAGCACCTTGGGGAACGTGGAAGCCATTTTGTAAAGCTACTTGGAAAACTGTAGAATCAACAACAAAGCGCTCCCACTCTGCATAGACATATGTGAATAAAAAATTGAATGAACATATTGCCATAATAATATGGGAAAGAAACCCTTTCTAATTGCGATATAGGACTTGGTTCTCAGCGTCAATTGTCACTGTGATGTAAGTTCCATCAATTGCTCCAAAACAATCTTTCATAAGATAAAATTTTGGTGAGATACTAATAATAATAACTATAATTTTGAAAATAATGTTATATAAATTGTACCTTGGAGAAAGGGAAGTAAATGTCCCCATAACAAAGCTCTTGAGGAGTATTTGTTGATGAGACGCAGATGTAGCAAGGTGTTAATGTATACGTAGCTTTAAGAACATATTCAAAGTACCAATTAACTATTTGACCAGAGTATTGGAATCGTTCTTATATTATGCGATTGTCAGAGTTATGAGCTACGATGTATAAAAACATTCCCACTTGTTGCTCGACACAACATATACATGATTTGACTATGGTGCTTATGTAAACGAAGGGTAAACTAGTGTTTCATTTATAGGGATTACTTTGATTCACTAGAGATTTACTAGAGATTTATAGAGTTACAATTCTTGTCTTTTAAGAAACAAATCTCACCACAATAGTAATCCCATAAAAAAAGAAACTCAATATAGTAAACTTAATATCTTGTAATATATAAGATATGAAACTCAAAATCTGGTTTTTATAACTGAACACTCCCCCTTAAGTTGGTGTGTAGATATCAATGGAACCCAACTTAGATAATATCTAATGGAACTTTGCCTTTGCAATAGCTTTGATAAACATGTCTGCAAGTCGGTCTTCACTTCAAATATAAGGAGTACCAATAATTTTTTACTGAACCTTTTATCTCACAAAGTAACAATTAACTTCTATGTGCTTGGTTCTTCCAAGAAAAACTGGATTGGAGGCTATATGCATAGTTGCTTGATTATCACAAAACATCTCCATTGGATTGACCATTGGGAAGCTCATATCTCAAAGTAGGTAAGCCATCGCTCTATATTTGGCCTCTGCACTGAATCGAGAAACTACATTTTGCTTCTTACTTTTCCAAGTAACTAAATTTCCCCCGACCAATGTACAATAGCCAATAATAGACCTCTTATCAACTAGACTACCTGCCCAGTCAACATCAAAATAACCACTAATATTAGGATGACCATTTAGTTTCAACCAAACACCTCTGCCAAGTAATGACTTAAGACATCTAAAAATCCTATCGACGGCCTTCATATTACATGATCTAGGAGGCTGCATAAATTGACTCACAACACTAACCGCATGCATTACATCTGGTCTTGTCACAGTCAAATAAATCAATTTTCCCACAAGTCTCTGAAAGCGGTCCACATCTTTAAGAGGTTTACCATTTGTTGAATTAAGTTTGCAATTAATATCAATAGGAGTCTCAACGGGTTTGACTCCCAGTTTCTCAGTTTATTTCAACAGATCTAATACATATTTCCTTTGAGAAATAAAGAGTCCTTTTTTTTAATGCACTACTTCAATCCCAAGAAAATACTTTAGTTGACCAAAGTTCTTGATGTCAAATTTCTTGTAAGATAATGTTTAAGTTGCATGATTCTTTCTTTATCATCACCTGTAACGATAATATCATTAACATAAATGAGTACAACTGTTATACCTAAAGTCCCCTTTTTTATAAATATCGAAGAATCAGTTATACTTCTAAGAAACCCGACACTCATTAAAGCTGAGATCAGTTTGGCATACCATGCGAGAGGTGTATATAAGTCCATACAAGGCCTTCTTTAATTTACATACAAGACCTTTCTCATTTTCTTTAGAATGACCTGGAGGCAGACTCATATAGACTTCTTCTTCAAGGTTACCATGTACGAAGGCATTTTTAACATCCATCTAATGTAGAGACCACCCACAATTAACTACGATGAACAAAAGAACACGAACATTATTCATCTTGACAATTGGTGCAAAAGTCTCTTTATAGTCGACTCTATAAGTTTGGGTACGCCCTTTAACCACCAACCTGACCTTATGTCTCTCAACAGACTCATCACTATTATATTTGATTTTACAAACCATTTACATCCAACTGCATTTTTCCATTTAGGTAGCTTGACAATATCTCAAGTATGATACTTGCCAAGTGCTTAAAGTTCTTCTTTCATAGCCTTCCTCCACACAGGTTGAAAAATATCATTTTGAAAATTGGTTGGCTCATAATTATTAGAAATAGAACTCAAAAAAGTAAAATAGTCAGGAGAGATATTTAAATAGGAAATATGATTTTGAACAAGATAAGAAACTGCATGGTAAGTATAAAACTTTTGAAGTCTAGATGAAGGTTGAGAGATACGAGAAAACCTGCGCAAGGGAGGTCTGGTGGGGCCATTGCCACGGTGTAGTCTTCTTCTTCTAAACCAGTTTGGTGAGTTTCAGAGGTATCTTCAGCTTCGGCTTGATGATCATGACTTATTCCGGGTGTGTTGGACACATCACTGGTGCTAATATCATGTAAGGGCAAATAACCTCTTGAACACTCCCCCTAAGTTCTCTTTTCCAAACCACTCTCCAATGTGTCATGGAAATATGGCTCTGTTTCAACAAATTGAGTATCTCTATAAATATGGGATTATAACATTTGTATCCCTTTTGAGTAGAGGAGTATCCAAGTAGGATACATCTACTGGAATGTTTATCAAGTTTATTCTGGTTGTTCCCAGCCACATAAACATAAGACACGCATCCAAATACTCGCAAATGGGACAAATCAATTTTTTCTACTTTTCAAAATTTCAATGGGAGATTTATCCTTAATTTTACTTGGAAGTCAATTAATCAGATAGCAAGTAGTTAAAACAAATAACCAATAAATTTTGGGAACATGCATATGAAACATCAAAGACCTTGTAGTTTAAAAAACGTGTATATTTTTCCTTTCAGCAACTCCATTATGCTGAGGAGTTCTAACACACATCATAATGTATTAAATAAAATGGTTCATTTGAAACATGCATAGAAGACTGAAAAGAAGCCTTGTTTGTTTTGAGAATTACAGACTTCACAAGAATGAGAGTTCAAAGATAAAGAGAGCATAAAAAATTTAAAAATTTATCTGAGGGGTGTCCAAATCTCTAATGCCACAATTTATTAATATCATAATTATCTTGATTGGCAACCAAAGCTTTATTCTCATGATTGAATAAATATAGCCCATGATACAATCTTCCTTCACCAATCTTTCTCCCCGTGGCCTGGCCTTGGAAAGTCACAAAGTTGGGAGAAAAAATAACATTACAATTCATATTTTGAGTAATTTTACTAACATATATCAAGTTAGAGGAAAATGATAGCATAAAACAAACTTCAAAGTTTTGTGACATGGAGAAGAAATTGGTCTTACCAACACTATGGACATGCATCAAATAACCATTACTAATGGACATAGAGTTCATATTTTCATTATTTTTTAGGTTAGATAGACACTACAAGTTACTATTCATATGATTTGTGACCCTTGAGTATATTATTCAAGGAAAAATGTCATAAGAAGACATGAACGAAATTAGGTTATTTGTGTCCGGGAATAAAAAGGAGGGATCATGTGTGGCAGAAGAACTGATTATTACTTGATTGTTGATAATGATCACAGTTACAGTGATGGGTTTGAGTGGTTGCAGTCTTAGCGGTAAATCTGTCTTTTGTCTTATTACTGCTATTTTGAGGCATTTTTGTTTCATATTTCTCATTATTAGCAACCAGATAATATTTCTCAACACTTTTTTTAGAGGTTTTGAAATTAAGATTTATGATTTTCTTTATAGTTATGTATCGAAGTTTATATTTTCCAATGAGAGAATAAGAAACAACTTTTGACCAAGCAAGATAATTAAGTCCACTCAAATGAACAATAGAAAGTTTCATACTGAAGTTATTTTTCGAATCTGCTATTATAAAGAGATAACAAGGACTAGAAAACTTATCTGATCAATAGCAAGTGCGATTAAATAATAGAAGATGACCCAATTAGAACCAACCAAAAAACCCAATGAGAATGACAGTATCTCTCTCTCTAGAAATTGCCGAGAGCACATCAATATCAAGGTGAACTTGAGGGTGCACTGCAACCTTTTGCACTCCAAAATAAATAATAAAGTTGCAAACCTTTTGTTTGTAAGAGGGATGTTCTTTTAGTGCAAACTCAATTTGCAAACTTCCATACTATCCAAAAAAAAAACTAGACCACATGCTAGAGCGTTAGTCAAATTGGGCTTCAAATCGAGACATCGACGCGCATAAACAATACGCCACCATGACAACAAGTAAAAGCCATAAAAAAAAGGAGAGTTTGCACTCGTGAAAAAGGATGAAAGTTTGCACTTTCCTTCACTTGCATTATCCTTCAACTTGCACTTTCCTTTGACTTTTACACTTTTCATTCAACCACCCCCATGCTCGAAGAGAGACAAACTGATGAGACAGAAAGATAACCAGGGAAAGAGAAGAAGAAAGGTTGGCGGCCACGTTCGTGCAGAAACGTTTGTTTATCACCTTCAGAAAGGAGAAAGAAGAGCAGGAGAGTAGAACAGAGTTAGTACACAGCAAGAGCAGAGTTCTTCCTTGTTTTTTGTAAAAAAAATTGAAGGTCGCATAGCAATGGTGATGGATTAGCTTGCTCTAATACCATGTTGAAGTTGCAATAAAAGAAATAGAGAAGAGAAATAGATTGACAAAACATATATGTGATTCGATAATGGTGCCTATGTCCATGGAGAGAAACCATATTTCATTCATAGGGATTACTCTGGTTTACCAGAGATTTATGAAGTTACAACACTTGTCTTTTAAGAAACAAATATCACCACAATAGTAATCTCACAAAAAAGGAAACTCAATATAGGAAACTTAATATCTTGTAATATACAAGATATGAAACTGAATATCTGGTTTCTTTAACTGTCAACAGTAAGGTATTACAAAGATTCTTAAAGACATGTTGCTCCATACGAAGATTGTCCTTACAATGGATAGGAATTTCATCTATTAACTCCTGCATATATTTAGCAACTTGGAGACTAGATGTTCGACAAGGAATCGCATAACCTCCTGTTCGCTTTCTTCTTTAAATTCGTAATCCATGGCTACAATTTATCAATTCTGACTTCAGTTCACCCTAATTAATAAATCATTTCATAAACATGGGACCTTCTTGCAATAATCTAATAATGTCATTGAGGACAACGAGAATAACTTTTAACATTTCTAGCAAATCAATTACAAAGTAATTAACAAATCTCAAATCCAACTAATTACAAAATCATAATAAATGAAATTGAACCAAGTTTGATGTCACCATCAAACTATGTTCATGCCATCTAGAAACTAACAACTAGATTATACGGTTCACTAGTTTTTTAGCATAACCAAGCCGCACAAATTAATCCTTTTACTTTCTTAAATGTAAATCTATTGTTTCCATTCTTCAAAATTTCTACTAGTTCCACCATCTCAACTGCAGAAAATTCTCGTAACTCCTGCAATTCTTCTAAGCAAGTTTCATAAGAACAATCTTCTTTAGTAGGTTGCATCATCTTTTCTTGATCACAATTGACGCTTTGCTCTACTATCTTATCTATAGCATTTGCAATGTGTTGGCTAGCACCCAAGCCTCTCTTCCTTTTATGGTGAGGGGTGGTTGATAGGGTGGTAGCCCGTTGCAAGTTACTTTAAGAAACATCATCCTTCATTTCATTAACATCAGGTTCATCATCTAAATCAGGTGATAGCGGCACAAAATTAGGTGGGGAATTTGGAGCCTCAGAATCATTTCTAGCTTGCCCTCTTTGCTCTGGTTAGATAGTTGACAATGTGACTCTTCCTTGTGTAGTAGTACCTATTAAAAGTTCGGGTCTTTTTATAAGCGTTGAAAATAAATTAAAATAAAAGCATTATCTTCTTGTGTCTAGTTGGCCCTATTACAGTCTTGGGATCCAGGAGCAGTAGACACCATATTTTGACACCTATTTTTTTTAAAAAATTTCATTATGTCAAAAAAACATATGAAAGTATTCGATCATTAGACAATGTCAAGCGTTACCATGCCAAGGAACAATGAGGAGATCATCCAATATGTTTATCTATTGTGATCTAACTTGCCTTGGTCATGGCCCCAATTTCAATTAAAAATAAAAATTTACAAAATAAGACAAGGCAAAAATGGGCATGAAGACAACGATTATCATCAGAAGAAAAACTTGAGTTTTCGATAAGGTGAAATAAGTGACAGCCTAACTGCAAGTCAGCAAACATACTAGTCACCAAGGCATATCTAAATTATGATCCAAAGAATTCAGAGTTGCACACTATATATATATAATGAACAAATAATCTAGGAAATGAATTATCAAAAAATTCAGAGTTGCATGCCATATATGTGATGAACAAAGGTACCTTGCAACAAATATAAACAAATCCTATCAATTTCATAAATGAGTTTCTTATAACTAAATAAACAAGCCATAGAGGGCTTTAAAAACTTGACTTAATATCAACAAACATAAAATTATCATGCTGGAGAACACCTACTGTAGGACTAGCATGCTTAGGTCGTAGCTTGGCTAGGATTCGGGTGGAAATTAAAGTTCACCAAGGAAGGTAGCCTCTTCTCCCACAACCATAGAATACATTCGGGGCATTACTATTCTTTTGTTTAAAGAAGAGAAACCTTCTACGACAAGATTGGTCCTTAAAAATAGAAATCCTTCTTAAATGAAACTTAATGGCATGCATTGCAATGCAAGACTACATAAATATTTTGATTTATGAAAATATCACTGATTTCATCCCGCTGTAGATTTGAATACTTGAACAAAAAAGATGACTCATTATTAAATCCTTAATACCTATGTAACTGAAAGAAACTATCTACGAACACAATTAATAGGGAAAAAGAAACTATCAAGTCACAAATAACATGAAAGAATCACTCATGTCAATGGCAGATCAAAAGGTAGGAAAAGATGTCCTAGGATATTATTGTGTATGCTGGATAGATTGTAACCAACTCTCATTAGACAGTGGATAACTTAATCATACTTAAGTTATTAAGTCAAATTTTTACAGTCATTAGAACTAGTTTGTTGACATTAAGTCGGTTTTTACAACCATTAGAAGCAGTTTAACAAAATAGAAGAGAGAGAGAAAGAGAGACAGAGAGAGAGAGAGAAAGAGAGAGAGTATACCTCAACACGTTCTCTAATTCCAAAGCAACAATCATTAAACCCTGCACATCCTCACCTCCTCTACCAAACTTATGCTCCAAGAAAATATGTAGAGTGAGAGAGAGAGAAATATTTTAGAGAGAGAACGAATCACTCATATCAATCGGGAGAAAGAAGCATCCCACTTCCACCATGAGAGCATCCCATCAGGCAAGGCTTCCCACCTTCCATCATAAAATAAAAAAGAGAGAGGCTAGTTTTTTATGTAAAAGAGAGGGGACCTTCTCACGTTAATATTTTGATAGAGAAACGCTAACCCACAAGGTACCGTTATTTAAAAGTTTCTAAAATTCAAGTCAAGACATATTTTTTTGGGGATTATGTTTTTGGGGTGATATTTAAATCATATGTAATCTATTTTGGTGTTATAAAAAATCCTCATTGACCAAATCAAATTAAGAAAGCTCGGATCTTATAATATTCTAAAATATCTTAATATTGTGGGCCTATCAAATAGACCCAAGTTCGTTTGGGATCTCATTATACAAAAGTCCATGTCAAATTAGATTTATGGAAGACCAAACACTTATCATTAAGGGGGAAGAGTGACGTTAATTCAAGCATCACTATCCAATTTGCCAGTTTATCTTGTGAAAGGAAAGTATATCTTGTATACCAGGTTATTATAGAATGTGTATAATGTAATCAGTATATATGGGAATGGTAGATAAAATATCTTGTATTTTTGGTAAGCCTGGGTATAATTTATGTGTCTTTGATTTATTTTTCTATTTTTTCATTTGTAATTTGTCTATAAAAGACAAGCCTGTATATTCATACTATTGATGGACACTGAGTCTCTTCTAAGAAACCTGTGACTTTTCACATGGAATTATAGCCAAATTCATCTTCATCGTGTCCATTCCTATGATCAAGTGTCATATGTTATTATTTGATTCTGTCCCAATTCAATCTATCTAGGAAATAGTCTTCCACCCCTTTGTGTTGTTAGCCTCTATATTTTGATCTCATGGTCCAAATCCATCGCAAATCTAACCCACTTAACCAAAAAACTCATCGAAAAAGTATATGAGCTTACCGAATAATGCTTTGGACCCTCCAAAAAGGTCCTTGAACCCACCATTCTGCCACTCAACATGAAATCCTGTCCCTTGAAAGCCACCATACAAAAACCACCTATTGAAATCACCTTATCAAAACCACCATTTGAAACCGTTCATCAAAAAACCACTCAGCCCTTATCAGTATTTGAATACCACCTGCAATATCACCCTCTATCAAAATATCCTATGTTAGATACGTTAAAACCGCCAATGGTAGATCAGTTAGTTATTCGCTTCCCTGAAAACCGCTTGTATGACAGTATAACACTTTTAATAACTGTAAAATCCACTGTTTTTTTTTTTCAACTGTGAAACTTCCTTTGTTGTAGAATACCTTCCATGGTTTCATTTTAGAGAGAGAGAGAGAGAGAGAGAGAGAACATTACTTGACTAGTGAAGATCTAGAGTTTTTATCTGTTACTCGAGCCTACTCTGTTCGGGTCGTCTATTCTCAAGGCTTGCTGATCTGCTATTGCTCAAGCATGCTTTGTTCTCGAGCCCTGCTGATCTGCTGTTGTTCGAGCATGCTCTATTCGAGCCATCTGTTTCTAAGGCTTACTAATTGGCTGTTGCTCAAGCTTCTTATGTTCCTGTTTTTATTTCTGAGGCTTGCTTATCTATAATTGCTTAAGCCTGACCTATTTTGTTGCTCATCTGTGCTGGTTGATCAAACAATTTGAGTATGCACTTAAAGAATATAACTGCTTGTTTATATAATTTAGTGTTCAAACTCCAGCTACTCTCTCTCATAGCATATTGAGTTTGAGGGAGAGTGTGAAAGGAAAGTATATCTTGTATGCCAAGTTATTATGGAAGGTGTATAATATAATCAGTATATATGAGAATGATAGGTAGAATATCTTATATTTATGTTAAGTCTGAATATAGTTTATGTGTCTTTGGTTTATTTTTATATTTTTCCATCTGTAATTTATCTATAAAAGACAAGTTTGTATATTCATACTATAATTAGACATTGAGTCTCTTCTGATAAACCTGAGACTCTTCACATATCTAATGTCTTTATTGGTGATGCTTAGTGCAGTATGCAAACACTTGGAACAACTGATGTGGAATTTCTTATAGGGATCTTATTGGGAAGGCAGAAAATATCATTTAGTAAATTAGGAGAGAGTATGTACTCCTAAAAATGATGGTGGGTTGAGAATTTGGAGAGCGAAGTTGGTTAATCAAGGCCTTCTAACAAAGTGGTAGTAGCGGTCTATACATTGTGGGGATCAAATGTGGAAAGAAGTGTTGACACTTAAATATGGAGTAGGTCATACATCTCAATGGATTTCAAGGGGAAGAAGGGCAACAGATCAATCACCTTTATGGAAAGGGATTATGGGAAATAGATTACGAGTGTTTAATGGCTCAAGATGGATGCTTGGAAAATGGAACTCGATCTCATTTTGGTAATATATTTGGCTAGGAGAGACTCCTCTTAAATTTCAGTTTCCACTGGTCTTTGCTCTTTCTTCGAGTCAAGAGGCGGACTGTCTTGCAAATTTTCAATGGAGACGTTGGGTTAGGGGAGTGGAGGATTCAGTTGACGCGAAATAGGATTTTAGATTTTGTGATTGCTGAATATACGAAGTTGCTTAATAATCTTCAAGGATGCCATTTTTCTCAATTGCTAGATGATGAGTTAGTTTGGAAAGTTGGAAGTAATGGAATTTTCAGTGTTTGATCTGCATATTCCTTGTTGTCCTATGGTCGGTTGAGATGGAACTGCCCGTCTTTATACAAAATATGGAGTTGGGCAATCCCTTTATAAATTAGAGTTTATTATGGATTTTATTTCAAGAAAAGACTCTAATGGTTGATAATTTGATGGAGAGAGGCAGAGCTATGGTTAATATGTGCTTTATGTGTAGGGCAGTGGAAGAATGTGAGGATCATTTGTTTCTACATTGTTCTTTTGCATATAATATTTGGAGTTGGATGTTTCAGTGGCTGGGATTTTCTGTGGTTTCCCCTAACTCTCATACTAACATGTTGACTCAATGGGAGTGCGGTTCTTTAACACTCGTTGGTAAGAAAATTTAGCAAATGGTAAAGGCAATCTGTATTGTGGGAGTTGTGGAAAGCAAGAAATCTGGGAATCCTTGAAGGAAGAGCGGTAGGGGAAAATTTGGGTAAAAGGAAAATTTGTCATCAATATTTGGAGTTGGTTGTCGATCACCAAAGAGAGGTTTGGCATTTCTGAAGTTGATGTTTATGTTAACCTTGTAAACTTGTTTAAGCAAAAGGTTTTAAAGGTTACGATCAGATGAGTATAGATACCGCTTGTAATTAAGAGTCTCAAATTAAATTTTGATGAGAGTTCTTTAGGACCTGGGTGTGGCTGGACTTGGAGGCATCATAAGGGATTCAATGGGGGTATTATGCTATGCTATGCCTGAATATTGCCAATTATGTGGAGATGGAAACGGTGTTGCAGCGACTTCATATTCTTTTTCAAAGATTCAAGAGCGTGCCTCCTATTGTGGAGGGTGATTCGCTCAACATCATAAATTGCTGCAATAAGGAAACTAAATCACCATGGATGTTGCAAGATAAATGGATGGAGGTTATAGATATCACTTCTCAATTGGTAGTTTCTTTACAACATGTCTACAGATAGGCTAATGAGGTGGCATATGTTTTGGCCAAAAAAGGAGCTAGCTTGAGAGAGATTGTTATTTTTTAATCTTTAATTGTTTGACTTTTTTTTATCTGTAAATTTGTATTGTTGTCTTTTGACAAATTAATGAAAGTGTAATGTTGTCTTTTGACAAATTAATGAAATGATAGTAATCTTGTCAAAAAGAGAGAGAGGCCCTTAGAGATAGACTTGGAGAGCAAGTGAGAGGGAACATGGGTGCGTGCGGGGTTGATGTAGGGAGCATTATGTGATACTTGATGGGTACTTTCGTAAAGCGAATGGTCTAAAAGTGAGCATAAAGGCGTTTGTGACCTCTTTGTATTAAAAATGAATAGTCACATAGTATACAATCCCCTTAGCAAGAAAGACAAGAAGTGGGTATAGACATAGCAAGATAAAAAGATTTATATAAAGAAAAAGTTTATATAAGGTTAACACCTTATAATACATAAGTAAGTTGAAGTAAGGTAAATCCTAAAATTCTAATTAAAAAAGGTTATTTCCATGTCAAAAAAACTCTATAATTGATAATCTCGACTTGAGATATATAGATATAAAAAAGGAGAATTTAAAGCCTTAAAAGTACAACATCCAACAACTCATTATCTAGACAGGCTATTTTAAATCATTTTAAATATTTATAAATATGTTCGATCTACACTATTTTTGGAGCTTTAATTATTATTTTTTTGGGTAATTTAATGAGAAAAACAGGCCCCAACTCATTTTTTTAAGTAGATTAGGAGTTAGATTTTTGAAGGTATTAGTGAGGTGGTGTTAGTGGTAGAAATAAAAACCACAATGTAGTAACTAGGTATGGGGATGCTACCACCACGACCCTAGCCCCTTTTCTAAACTTTAAATTTTGTAATTGACAATGAAAATCAATTTGGACATGGTTTTTATGCGGCCAGCTCGCATATTGTAGAAATGAGGGCTTGGCAATAAATATATTTTTTAATATAATTTGATCCTAATTTTTAGAGAATATAAAATCTTTAACATGGAAATCATAAATATGAAAAGAAATTTAAAAGTTGAAAACTAGAAATAGTAATTATATTAAGAAAACATTTGGACCGTTAATTATACTAATTTTTAGATGGACCACCTATTTGCATCCATCTTTAAGATGGATGATTTGTAACTCTGGACCACATATTGTACAAATGTAGCCCTGCTCTCATGAGACAATTTTCTAATAAATTTTAAGCCATTGTAAACTATATTATTTTAGCAAGATTTAGAGGGCGTATCTGCTATAATGGTTTAAATTTGACCCCTTATACATACATGATTGTATACAATGAGGTGATTTACTTTTTATACAAGACAGTCACAATTCCTTGCAACCATTTGATATGAATTTTGATAGTTTGGTGTTAGAGAAAATTTCTTTTAAAATTTGAGCTTGGTCAATGAAATAATTGGAGCCACCAATAGTCTTATTAGTGTGATCTTATATAAAAGGTAAATTGTGTCATTCTATACTTTCCTCATACGAAATTACAAACCCCAGCCTCTCAATACTAATCGGACATGAGCGTAAATTACCGTAAAATAAGAGGGGAGTATAAGTAGCTCCAAGAAACCCTAACTGCAATCTCCTCTCCTCAGCGTTCGGTGGTTTGGCCAAGATGAAGGTTTCTCTCTGTCTACTGTGGATTTATAGCTTGACTGATACTTTCCCTCTTTGGCGTGATTGATATTCACCTCCTTCTTGTTGTTGTGCTTGTGTTGTGTAACAGTTCAACATTGCTAATCCAACCACCGGTTGCCAGAAGAAGTTAGAAATCGACGATGACCAGAAACTGTATGCTTTTATTTCGGCCCTTGATCTAGTTTTTGTTTTCCATCAAATTACTTGTTTAAGTTTCTGCATTTATCTGTTTCTGGCCGCTGTGTTTTTGATACTGGAATACCCGTAATTGCTGAAAGCGAGCTAGTGTGCTTCTTTGGGATTTGAAACTGATAAGATTCTTGTAATATTGACATTTGGCTTGTTTAGTCTTGTAATATGCAATATTTGACCTAAAGAACAAGAATTCTCGTTAGGACAAGTAGCCATTATGAATTTGAGCAGAGGAAAGAGCATGTTTCTTTTTTTTCCGTTGTTTTTGTACTTTTTTTTTTTTTGTCATGTTCATGTAGTGATTTGCGCCACAGTTTGTACTTATTTTATTGATTTAGTTTGATAGTATATAAGTAAGATCCTTGTTTTAAGGTATGTTTAGTGGTGTCTGTTTTCGATCTGATACATAGCTGCAAAATTCATACATTGCATGGTGTGATTGCTTTGTCTAATTCTTTTACATACTTATACTTATCACTTGGGAGTTAGTTTGCCAAAAGTGAATGGTTGTTCGTTCTGGAACGTTTTCGTTTGATTTATTGAGATCTCAGATGGATGCTCATGTGTATATTATACATTTCTTATCTCATTTGATTTTGAGTACTTTCTTTGCAATCTCGTGTGCAGATTTCCACTGATCTCGTGTTGCATATATTAGGAACGTTATTGAACCTCTGTGTATTTTTAAGAAGCTAATTGCAACCAGAATTTCCTAGGTTTTGTCACCACAATTTGGTGGGAGCAATACTTGTGAACAAAAAGTCTCCGATGTTCCAGGCTTTATACACACGTTTAAAGGAAGGGCCTAGACCAGGATGCAATGGTCTGGAATCATATGGCTTTCAAAAAAAAAAAGTTGGAATAGTTAAACTGTTGCTATAAAAGCCAGAGTCTATTGGATGGATTGATTCAATGTTAACAGAAATCAAACCCTGATGGTGGGTCTAGGGTTAGATGGGTGATATATGGGATGAAACCTGGGATGTCTGTTAAATTTTTTTTTTTAGTTTAAAAAAATTCTGAAGTTGTGGATGGATGTGGTTTTGTCGGTGCTTCATGTCTAGTTGTCACTAGGTTTTATATCAGATGCCTTCCGGGGGCTCTTCATTTTGGCATGAAAGGGAAGTACTGCTATTTGGCTGATTCGTGTTCTTCTAAAAGATTTCAATTTATGAGATGTATATAATTTTCTGAAAATGTTAATGTGTCGGGGGTATTGCTACTGAATTCTCAATGAGGGGCTAGTTTTGGAAATGATACCTATGTATTGCAATTACTTGGGAGTGATTCTCTTGGCTTCAGTTTAGGTACTGAGGTTGAAGAGTTTGACTGATTTGGCCTAAGTGAGTGAACCTGATAACATTGATTGAAGCAAGTGATAATTGATTTGGCCTAAGTGAGTGAAAATGAGGGCTGACATTACGCTGGCATCAGATATGAAGTACTCAGTGACCCATTAGGGCAGATAGAGTGTAGTTTTAGTGATTTCAGATTAAGTCATTTCCTTATGAAGGTTTTTCATCTTTTTTGTAGTGAATAATGAAACTTGCACCCTGTGCATAATGTTTTTGTGAGAGAGGGCAGGGGCAATGTATGTCAAAATAAAAGGACCATATTAACAAAGTTCACCACATTGAGCATGTTTGCAAATTCTGCACAGTTTCCTATGTAACTTATGTTTAAACTCTTAGGCTATTTTTCTTTGAATTGGCTCCCTTGGAACATGAAATATTCCAAGCATAGGAGAGTTAGACTCTGTATGCTTGATTTCTATGACTATGCTGTCCAAATGCCATGGTGGAATTTTAATCTCCATCCTCGTTTACCTGTGTACATTGGCTGGCTGGCTGCCTTTCTATATTTTTTTTATTGCCTGCAAGGAAGATAAATATATGATGATTTCGAGATGGATCTATAACCCAGTCTAAATCTGTAAACTAGCTGGTCCAGCCGTCCTGACATCTTTCCAGTTCTGTAAGTTAGTTTTCAATGATATGTACTCAAATTTTCTGTGTTTCTACTAAAATTCTGGAAAGAGCCAAATTTGGGGAATTTTCTAGATTGAGTTAGACCTTAGAATTGAGGAACAGAATGGATTGACATAGCTGTATTGGTGTTCAACTCAGAAGCAAACGTAGGAGTGGAGTAGGAGGAGTTATTTCCTGTATATTTCAATACTTGTTAAGTTGTAAAGCATGAATCTTTGTCTTGGATCTACTGCTTATCTGACATTACTTTGAAATGTATTTGAGAAATTTATTTTTAGTTTTTTTCCCCTTTTTTAGTGGTATATTTACATTCTGAATTTTAGGGGACATTTCTTGGTATATTTATTATGTCAAGTTCCTAGGGATGATTATTGTACTCTGTTGATAGCTTGAGGGCAGAAAATGAGTGTCAGATGTTGGAAAGTCATACCAAGCTAGGATTGGGGTATCAAACAGTCTGATAGCAGCTTGTCAACTGTTGTTTTTTTGCATCTGATGGTTGAAGAGTTGCTAGCATATTGTTTGAAATCCGAATGATAGATAGTATATTTACCCCTTAAATACTTGCATCAAAACTTGGTTATTTAAGATATCTCGACCCTCACCCCACTAACGTGGTGGCGACTACTTAACAAAATTGAAATGACCTGTATGAGTGATTGTTATATATATATTGTGGCAATGATTTTGATTTTGTTATCAGCTGCATTTTTTCCTAGGTTGGTAAATATTTCAAGTCTACTATGTTTTGCCTCCTTGCATTGTCTGTTGGTCAGAGGTCGACCTTTGGCTTGTTGGTGGAAAATTTCTGCTTTGTGACAAACTTCATTAAGTAAAGGAAGTCTACAGACTACAATTAATTGTTGCCTTAGGCAACAGAAAATTCTGACATGCCATGCATCCAAGTTATCCATAGTATAAACCATTCAGCAGAATTGTGTACAATGTCATTCAGCAGAGAAAAAAGAAAAAGAATGTGTACAATGTCTTTAATGCAATGTTTTGGTTAACTGATCTTGGATTTCAGCAGAAATTCCTCCCATCTCTATTCTACATTCATGGGAAACCACCTTCCATCCATGTCTCCTTTTGATTACTGCGTCCTCCAACTCTCTAGATGGGTATTGAAACCTTCTAAGACTGAATTTGGTTCTACCCAGTTAATGTCTGCAGGGTGTAGAACCCAACATTTCCATGTAAGCTCTTAAGATAAATCGCTTTTGAATTTCTGATCACTATGTCAAATCCTGCAGTACTTGCCATCTTATTTAACTTTGACATGCGAGAGAGGTGGCGTATAGCCCTGCAATGGATGGCTTTTGATATTCTGCTGCAATTTGTGTCTCTCTCATCAAGCTTTTTATTCTTTTTTAATTGCTGTTCTACTGGATTGTGGGATAGGAGCAGCATACCTGTTGTAGCAATGGTTTCATTTCAAACTTTGTATACCATTGGTGATTGTGTACTTCTGCATGGATATTGAATGATGAATTTTTAATTTAGCAGCTCAATTCTCAAAAAAAAGAGAAGGTAGTTCTGTTCACATTTTAGTAGTAATATTAAAGACCAATAAGAGATTGGGGCGAAGAGATGACCTGCTTGATGTTTTTTTTATTAGAGTACAGAGTCATTTGATGCATTACTACGCTGTTTGATCATGATTTAGATCCGTTGTATGTTCTGTTCAGTTTTGCTTTGGTATGATATGATCTGGCCCGGTTCTTTTTCCCTTAGTTTGTGTTAGTTGAAATGAATTGATATATTACCAAATTAACTTTTCTTTCTTGCCTGGTCATTTGAACATTGCTCTCGAGGCTTGCAACTGTCTGTCTAATCCATCCTCTTACTTCTGCTAAGTTTGATACTTTGATATATCACCTACCCTATTGAAGTGTATGTATAAGAGTATCATGACATCTCAAGAGGGCATAAATCTGATGAAACATAAGTCATGCTCTGGGACAGTGAAGTGGGCACTGCTAGCTAGCTATTGAGTTAATGCTTTGTAGTTGGTATCTCCTATTTGTAATTTTGTAGTAATGTTGGTGTGAAAACATGAATTATAGCTTCTCTGATGAAAGCTGTGCATATACTTTTCCTTTTTCTATTCTTTATTATATTGTTGGAGAATTAAAATTATAATCTTCTCAATTCCTCCAACATTGTGTGCGGACTGTTATATTTTGCAGTTGAACAGGTGTCGATTGTTACAACATGATATCTATTCACAATGCTGCACATTAATGCTAATACCGACCTTTTTTTTATTTGTGAAATTAATGCTAATAACAGCCTTGCTTGGGACTCATAAAATTATAATAAGTATTTAATATTAGGAAATGTTTGAATACTTTTGCAGCGACATTTGGAGTACTTATGCAATACATTGTCAAGTACATATTGATTGTTCATAATATATTCTATTCATATAAAACATAATGATTGAGTAAGTCAAGTCAACATGACAAATGAAGGCATATGCATAAAACTTGGCCTCTCAGTGTGCTGAATCATGTTGTGTAATAGTGATTTGTTTGTTTCTTTAATTGTAGCATGTAATATTTATTTCATTTCAAATTAAATTACTATGACTGGACCCACCTTGCAACCTTTTAAATGTAATGGATGTCTTCCTGAAACTCCTTGTATACTTTACAGCCGTGCCTTTTACGACAAGAGGATCTCACAGGAGGTCAGCGGAGATGCCCTTGGTGAGGTATAGCCATCTTCATGACCCCTTTTAAATGTGGCCAAGTTCTCATGGTATAATCTTGTCAGTTCTGACCATTAGATTATCCACAGGAATTCAAGGGCTATGTTTTTAAAATCATGGGAGGTTGCGATAAACAAGGGTTCCCTATGAAGCAGGGGGTCCTAACTCCTGGCCGTGTCCGCCTGTTGCTGCATAGAGGTGGGCTCCATTCCTCTTTATCTTACGTTTACATGTTGTGTGTGCATTTGTGTGGTAGTTGAGGGCTTTTGTTAAAAGACAAATGGCTAAATTGGAATCTAATTCAAGAGGCATTGTGCTGAAGCCTGTTATGTCCTGACCCTCAAGGTGAAAAGGGCTTATTTCTCAATTTTCTATGTGTTCATGGTTTTGAGGGATGATCAGGTAGAAATTGAATCTGGACTACACCATTCAAAATAGATGGATGGTGTTGGAGAGAGAACTGGTCAGATGACTGGGTCTTGTCATGCTTTGGTGGGTCTCTCTCACAGTCGAACACCAGCCATTTAGCAATTGGAAGCTGTTCGGCTGAGATCTACCACAACTTCAGGAAATCTGTTTGTAATCATGAAGTTCTACCTCATCATTCTCTTGTTTCCTCCTACTGGTTATTTTTCTTAAATTTATTTTTATGAGTTTTTGCAGGCACCCCTTGCTCTAATGGGTTATTTTTATGAGTTTTTGCAGGCATCCCTTGCTTTCGTGGGTATGGGAGGCGTAATGGGGAGCGCAGGCGTAAGTCAGTTCGTGGATGCATTGTGAGCCCTGATCTCTCTGTTCTGAACCTCGTGATCGTGAAGAAGGGTGAGAATGATCTCCCTGGCCTCACTGACACTGAGAAGCCAAGGATGAGGGGTCCAAAGAGGGCTTCTAAAATCCGCAAGCTCTTCAACCTCTCCAAGGAGGATGATGTTCGCAAATATGTGAATACTTATCGCCGAACCTTCACAACCAAGTCAGGTGGGTTCGAACTTTATGTTCTTAAAATTGGCATCTGGGAGCTGGGCTATTGGTTTCCTTGATCAATGTTATACATCTTACTATTACTGGTTCCCAGCCTGTGTTTGGTGCCTCTTTCTGATGAGAGGGATGGAGAGAGATGAGAGAAAAAATCTCTCCTCTCTTCATCCACCTGTGGGATTGATGTGATGTCTCCTATTGTCATTGTGTGTTGAGCTACAAACACGCACATGCTGCATAGAATAAGAGGTTACATTCTGTTATTTTGTCAGGTATTGCTATTTCGATGTTTTCTTGGAAGTTTTTGTGCTTCATTGATTTTTGCTTATAAAAAGTACATTTGAGCTTCAGGGAAGAAGTGCAGTAAGGCTCCAAAAATTCAGAGGTTGGTGACCCCCTTGACCCTTCAGAGGAAGCGTGCAAGGATGGCAGAGAAGAAGAAGAGGATTGCAAAGGCCAAGTCTGAGGCAGCAGAGTACCAGAAGCTTCTTGCCAGCAGGATCAAGGAGCAGCGTGAGAGGAGGAGCGAGAGCTTGGCCAAGAAGAGATCGAGGCTGTCTGCTGCATCAAAACCTTCTGTTGCCGCCTAGAAAGGTCTCTTTTTTTTTTTTTCCTTTAATTTTCCCGGGATTCGATAATGGCTAGAGTGAGTTTTTAAATTTTAACTGAAACCTATGCGTTGACGATGTTGATTTTGATTGGGAAGCTCCTGTTATGGAGTGAGTTGAAATTTTTTTTTGGGTGCTCTTTAAGAGCTAGGGTTGTCATGATATATTTCTCTTTTATTGAGCTTTAGTAAAACCTTCATTATTTGGGGCCAAAATATGAAAAGGCCCATCTAACTTTAGATCACACTGCCTCCTCTGCTTCCTGTTTTGAGAACCCCTTCCTTTCTGGTCCGCGATAGTCATGGTCAGAAATTGAGAGAGCTTTTGAAGACACACCCGTAATAATGCGTGCCTGCTTTATTGTGAATGGCAGCTAAGGTTATATGATAAACCAATGAGTTACTAAATTGGTTATACTCTTGTGCTCAATCCTGAAAAGATCCACAAATGTCGCGTGATGCAAATTTGAGGTTTTTAATAAACTAATAAGTTCCAAGTGTTGGGAGAATTTGATGCTCCAGTATGAGGGCAAATATTTGAATGCTTGTGACAAGATTTGAAAAGAGAAGTTGAATCTCATTATTGGGACAACTGAATCATGCAGTTGGGTCTTGCATTGTAGGGTAAATTAGAATGCCACGTGCAACACCGAAAGTAGGGCTCTTAAAAATTCGAGAATAATTTAGTATTCTTTGTGTAAGTTGCTCACCTTATACCTGGAAGATAATAGTTTTTTCCCATAAGATTTGAAATATTTTTCGGTTTGGTTCTAGAATGTGGTTGGGTCTACTGTTCATTTTTTTTTCTCCTTCCCTACTCTGGGTTTAGATGGGGAGGCATACGGTAAAGAGGGAAAGGAAATGAGTAGGAAGGCAAGAGCTCTCTTATTTATTCTGCTATGCTTTTCTTATCCCACTTGTTTATTTTGCTCTGTTTGTTTATTCTACTATACTAATGGAGAGAATTTGGGAAGCCTCTGTGCGAGTAAATGGGGTGTGTTTATAATGATTTGAGCGTGGGATGCGGTTTAGGCTCCTTTCTCTATGTGCCTTCTGTGTGCTGAGAATTGGGGGAATACAATACAATACAATAGGGGTCCGTCCCTTTTTATGAAATACCCGGGTGGGTGGTTTTTCCCTCATGGGGTAGGGTACCCAACAGATTTATAGTTAGGCAAATTATTTTTTTTTTTTTTTTTTTTAAGTTTCTTGGGGTATGTTAACCGTGAGAATGATGAAGGTGGGAGGGACATTATGCAAAAGGCATCCACCCCCCAATCACCAATGCAGTAGCGGGTTTCCCCCCCTCAGGGTACCCATCAGATTTTCAATTAGGCAACCCTTTATTTTATTTTATTTTTAACTATCTCAAATTTTAACTTTTAGAGAGAGAAAGTATCAATTTTTTAAAGAAATGAACTATCTCAAATTTTAACTTTTAGAGAGAAAAAGTATCAATTTTTTTAGAGAGATGAACTATCTCAGAATTTTAGAGAGATAAATTATCTCAAATTTTAACTTTTAGAGAGAAAAAGTATGTTAAAATTTTAGAGAGTGAGTACCAAAATGTTTTAGAGAGATAAACCATCTCAAAATTTTAGAGAGAGAAATTATCTCAAATTTTAAGTTTTAGAGAGAGAAACTATCTCGGTTTTTTATAGAGAGAAATTATTTCAAAATTTTTAGAGAGAGAAACAATCTCATATTTTAATTTTTAGAGAGAAAAACTATATCGAATTTTAGAGAGAGTACCTAAAAAGTTTTAGAAATAGAAACTATCTCAAAATTTTTTAGAGAAAGAAACTATATCAAATCTTAAGTTTTAGAGAGAGAAAGTATTCTTAGAATTATAGAAAGAAAAAATATTCTTAAACTTTTAGATGGAAACTCTTACAAATTTTAAAAAGAGAAACGGCCAAAAAAAAAAAATTTAGAGATAAATATCTCGTTTTTTAGAGAGATAAACTATCTCGAATTTTGAGTTTTAGAGGGAAACTATCCCGAATTTTGAATTTTAGAAAGAGAAAATATATGAAAATTTTAAAAATAGAAATTATATCAAATTTTAGAGAGAGAAACTACCTAAATGTTTTTAGAGAGATAAACTATCTCAAATTTTTTGGAAAGAGAAACTATCGCAAAATTTATGTTTTAGAGAGAGAGTATATTAAAATTTTTGAGAGAAAGTATATCAAATTTTAAATAGAGAAAGTACATAAAAGTTTTAGAGAGAAACTATTTCAAAAAAAAAGTAAAAAAAACTATCTCAAAATTTAAGTTTTAGAGAGAGAAAGTATCTCAAATTTTAAACTTTAGAGAGAGAAAGTATATCAAAGTTTAGCGAAAAACTATATCAAATTTTAGAGAGAGAAACTATTTCAAAATTTTAGAGAGACAAACCGTATCAAATAATAGAGAGAGAAACTATCTCAAAAAATTTATAGATACCCTATCCCCAATTTTGAGTTTAGAGAAAAAGTATATAAAAATTTTAGAGAGACAATTTGTATCAAGTTTTGTTACCAAATAATAGACATAGAAGTGATTGCAAGGAATCCATGAATTTTGTATAGCTTATCCAATCAAGAGATTTAAGGAATCCATGATAAAAATCATTGATATTGAAAATCCATTGGTTTCTTTAGATTTCAAATATCTAGCATTCATGGTTTTCTCCTATCTACAGGGGCCCTAAAAGAGGTTAGGTGGACAGCCAATAGATGCGGGAAAGTGTGTTTCAATAACATATACCATTTATGAATGGGCCTGGTTTCTATGAGGTTGCAACCTTAAACAATTCAATTACAGCGCACTTCCAAATTTCATCTTAGCATGTAATTTTGAAAAAACAAATTCTTATGATTATTTTAAAATCCATTTTCATATCTAATTATAAAATTTTAAACTCCAAAAATAGATCCATAAACATATAAATATCTTAAAAATAGATGTCTAGATAATGTATTGCAGATGCACTATTTTTTAGACTCAAAATCTTTTTTTTTTTTCATATTTATACATCGAGATAGTCAATTATAAGTTTTTTCATTAAAACAACCTTTTCCATGGAGTTATGAGGTGCACCTGTAATTCTACTTTTTAAGGTTGCAACCTTTATATAAACTTTTTCCTTCCTGAATACAAGGATTTTGCCAAATCTTCTTTTCTAAGAAGGTAAGCTGGGTTCGAGCAAAACCTCAAGGCCGCAACAAGAAATCCTTCTAGGTTAACCATGAGCTCGAGCTATTTTTCTTCTTTACCTTTTACCTGTGCTTTTTAGTGAACACACTGAAAATATTAAAATTTGCTAATTTTAAAAGACCTGTTCTTTTTTCTCCTCCATAGCTTTAACTTACAGAATTTCTCTGTAGATCTCGCTCAAAAATAACATCAGCTAATATGTTAGCATGCAGTAACTCGACTCCCATACCTGTGTTTTCAGAAGTTCTGTTGTTGCACCCGATCCATAATAGCCATTGGAAAGTGAATAGAAACAACCTCTATGCCAATGATCCCGACTTGGTTATGGTGGAAAAAACAATTGGAGAAAGAAAAGAAAGAAAGAACCACACAAAACCCAGCTGAAGTTGACAAGCTCGGTACAGAAGACCAGACATGAAAAGCACAAAGATAATGTAAAAAGAGATGACTCAGATTCATTGTTTTTGTTGTGGAGTAGGAAATGTAGGGGATAGTCAATCCGCAGTTCCCCAGGTGAGCAATGGTGAGGATTTTGTTGAGCACAACCAGCCAGCAAAAGGATAGGACTTGTGTGGGCAATGGACCTGATTAAATTGTGTCAGGGCCAGCAAAAGGTGGGTCCTCTCTATGCATTCAATGTAATGAACCATCAATGGATGTTGAGCACAACCAGCCAGCAAAAGACTCCAATCCAGGCCCTTCTTGAATGCTTCCAAAGAGAGAACGTTATCATGGAGCTGCATATGCTTGTGAAAAGTTCGAAATAACCTAACTTGCCTCTCTACAATGATATGATTCATGGGATCGGGATCAGCAGTGAGGCAGAAAGAATATTTGCATAGTTTGATAGATGAGAAAGAACATGATGAACCCCGATGCTATAACCTTCACAGGGTTGTCATGTACTTCCATCCTCTGTGGGATGGGAAAGAGAGGTTTGGAGTATATCAACACTATAGCCATGGTTATGGTATAAAGCCAGTTGGGGTTAACAATGCTTGAATGGTTGATCTTTTGGGGAGGGAAGGAATGGTAGATGAGACATTTGACTATGGGAAGAGGGGAACCTGGTATTTGGCTTAATGACTACTGTGGTGAAATTTCCGCCACAATGTCACATGTTCGATCCTACCACCAACCCTCCCCCAAAAAGAAAAGTGCTAAGCAGATGCAAATAGGGGAGGCAAGGTGGCTAATTCTTTGGGGACCCTGCTTGTTACCTAACAAGTTCAAGGGGATGTCAGCCTCACAAGAGTGGCCCGGGGAGGACCTGTATTTTGGACCCTTTGAACATCAAATATTGAATTATTCCATCTAATATCAACCGACCCGGGAGGTGATGTTCAGATGTTGCGTGGGGAATGTGAGGCAGGGGATGAGAGAAAGGCCTTGGAAAGAGAGCTAGTTTTAGTCTCATTAAGGTCAAGAGTTAATAGGAAATCCTATGATTCCTTTCTATGTAGATCTCTCTCTCTCATTACCTACGTACAAAGGGCATGTGGTTTACAAAGTGTTGTTTGTGAGGACCTGAGGACCATTACCTTGAGATGGTATGTTACCTTTCACATAAATTGGATGTCCTTGAAAAACTTTCTAACATTTCTTGTTTCTCAAAATTATCAAGCCTCAGAGGGCATGTAACTCAAAGGCAGGTTTAGTGCATTACTAGTAAGTCCTGCTTTATACACACTCTGAAGTCCAAAATACTTAGTCAGAGAAATCAGATATAATTCTTGAAAACCGCACAGGCATGTACCACCCTTTCCATCAACTGCAGATATAAAGCATACCCTGGTGAAGGTCTGTTATTGAGAATTATGATTCATCGCTCCATCCATGGAAAAAGACCATGGATAGCCCTACATATGCTACTGTACGGTATGCTTAAATTCATTTCTAAAAGTTTCAATTTTGTAATCACATTTGAGAACTTCACATTATCTGAGGGCATTGTATGTGCACTTTTGGGACACCTAATTGATGATCACATAGTTCAATAGTCTGTCATATTAACAACAAAAAGATTGGTAAATTGTAAAGGAAGAAATAAGCGTTGTGCTTGATTATGATAATGATCAGTCATGTCTCAGTATAAATTAGAAAAGACATTGATTGCGGTCCAAATTCCTTAGAAAAGAACTCTTAACTCAAATTTTGGAACTTCGAACAAATTCATATGGATCTGAGCCTTATTCAATGGCCTGAAAGCGCCCTGGGCAGATTGAATTGACAATAGGTGTCGCGGGGGTAAACTTTTCACTTTAATCAAACTGTGCACTGCCAAGCCAAAGTTGAACCTGGACTAATGCAAGGCAAGCCTTCTACAAGTACATCCAAGAAAAATGTTGAAAACAAGCACATAAAGCACGCACAAGTTATAGACAGGGGCAATAGCTTGCTCTTATTGTTATATACAGTTGGTCATATGTGACTATAGATGCCTCTAAAGGGCAAGGCAAGAGGTTTATATAGCCACGTGTATGCACCTATACACCCACCCATATTTACATGGCCATTAAAGCTTGCAGCACCATTACTGCCAATTACATAGCATGGCCATTACACTAGCCCACGCTAAGGTGAGGGGTAGGCTGATTGAGGGTCTGGTCAACCAACTCCATCGGTCATTATTACCCATGCAACGTGAATGGTTACATGGCTGCTGTTAATGCCCAACCAGGCGCACTACTTGTGAACTCACCCTCTCTCACATGGCCTTTGTTTGCTATACAAGCCCAAGCTTGGGGAGGTTACATAATTTGAATCTGAATCCCACACTTGGCTGTTGTCACGAGTGCTAGAGTTTTTATTTTCCCCTAGCCAACAGAGTGGCCTTGGCTTGCAAGCTTGACTTACTTTGAGCACAGGTTCAACCTCACCAGCACCACCAACACAGCACAAGTGCACAAAATAGCACACAAGCATACACATGCACAAAGACAAGGGTCTAAGGGCTGTGGTCCAATTTTATTAGCTCTTTACACTTATAGGGTACACTGCCACAGATGCCCACCAACAATCTAGGTGGGGTTAGAGAATCCAAGTTACACATTTGAATTTCAAATTACATTAGACAAATGGCAACCAGCCTTTGTTGTGCACTGCCAATATGACTGTTGGGCCTGCTCAGGCCTCCTGGTGCCTCATGATGGGCGCTGCAAGCCCCTGGCAGGTGCTTGCAGGACTGCCACCTCCACACGCCATGCTGACTAGCCACGTGGGCCTCCTATTGCACCATCATTCTCCCGACACTTTTGAATTCAAATTTGGCTGCCCGCCCAGCCTAGGTTCGCCATGGAGCCCACGGTCCAGTGCACCACCTCGCTGTGCACTAAGCTGGTTGTGGGGCCTGCCCCCCTTGTTTCCATACACCACTATCTTTGTGTTGCATCTTTGGGTCAAGCACCGCTCGCATGCCTTGTCCACCTGGGTCCATCAGTCGACCCAAGGCAATCACCGCCCTCTCAACAAGGAGTGTAGGTGTAAAGAACTGGGCAGGCAAGAGTGACACCTCATCCCGCCAAACTGGCATATGTGCATCACATGCACCATGGTGCTGCCTACACCTAAGGCTGGCTAGGTCAATGGAAGTTTTCTGGCTCTCCACCTTATCCAGCACTCATGCACCAAGTTGGGCGCCTGACAACGTCAATGTCAACACAGCTTCAAGCCAAGTATATCCCCTCTTGCACATAGAGCTTGCCCATGTCTTGTCATGTCTTGCTGCCCATGGTTCGATCAACCAAGCCTTTGCTAGTTGGTATCAGCGATCCACCAAATCCTACCAACTTGTCCATTTGTTCTTACTATTTTTCCAAAGGCCTTGTACCAAAGGTCTTTGCAGCTATCCCACATGTACAGTCAGGTCACTACATGCCGCACCTGCTTTGCCTCCAACCCAAGATCATTTAAGGCTAAATGTACTTCATCATATAGGTTTATAAGTCTAAACAACTGGCTTGCTAGGAGAAACAGCTAAATCACATAAAGCAGCAGAACTCCATACATGACCTACAGATCCTTGTAAAATATTCCAATGCTAAGGAGGTTAAGCGCATGTCTCCCATAGCTTGCACACACACGAGGCAAAAGGGTTCTAACAAGCTTCCGCCAGCTTTACTCCAACATCCATGTTGGACACTTGTCTTGCACTAGAGCCCTCCAGACCTTGGTATAATACAAGACTGAAACATGCTTGAATAAAGGCTTTTGCTAAGTCCTCTTTGTTATGGCCCTGGTTAGGACTATTGCCACCAAGTCTTACTACTGATGCACACATGGTCAAATCCTATGCTTACCCCATAAGCCCACCTGGGTGTGTTTAAGTCCGTTGTTGCCATCACAAGCCATGCCACCTCATGTGGCGCTCAAGAGGAGGGCCTAAGTTCAACCTTACTGCAGTGATGATAGCACCATTGGCACTAATTCTGGTTGCCAAATCTACTCTTATTTGCTCCACTTGGACTTGGTGGATGCCTCCCTGCATCATAGCTTTTATTGGTTAAGGACACCTCATTCCCTGTGGAGCAGGGCCTCCTTGGCCACTGCACTAGCCTCAACAAGCACGGACTCCTCACGATGACCCCACCAAACTCATCATCATTTGACTCCTCTTACTTGACCTCATCAATGATCATCTGCTTATACTCCTCCCAAACCCACCAGTTCATGTTCAATAGTGCATTAAGCAGGCCCAGGCCTCCTCATCCTCAACTGCTGAACCAAATTAAGGCGCCACATTTGTGGGTAGTCCTAGCTCAATGGTCACCCTTACTTATGAAGCAAGCTAAGAAGGCCTTTCAGGGTGCCTCTCTCTCTTTGGTCGCCACTTATAAGGTCCGGTCCCACTACCATGCAACACTCTCTATCCAATGGGTCTAGGATGTCTATTCCTCATGGGTTGACACCAACTTTCCAATGAGGTTGTAGTTTGCTAGGCACTTAGTTGTTGCCATAGCATGGGTGAGTCTCGCACACCTCGCCTCCTCAACCCAGCTTGGGCCCAACCTTGTAACCCAGAAATGAAATTGAACAACCGCTCCTCATCAGTCATGCTTTGGATGTCTCTTCACACACTTCCTCATCGAGCCCGTCCATCGAAGCTTCATAAAGCCTCATAAGCAATCTAGAGCGCATTGCTTGTCAAGAATTGATCCTTTGGCTTGCTTGCTGTCCCTAGAAAATAAATTCTTGAAAATGATTTCAATCTTGAAAATGAGTTTTTGGAACTTTCAAATCACATCTTGATTTGAACATCTAGATGAATCCCCATATATGTAATTTCACTATTTGGCAAGAAATTTATTTAAGCGTTTTGTTAGGTTATTTCCTGACATGAGGTATTCCCTTAGTTTACTCAACATTTTTTGACACTTGACAACCTTAATCCACAAGATAGTAACTTTTCCTGTAGGGGTATTTTAGATAATTAATCAAGGGTTAAGTAGAAATTTTTCATAAAAAAACATTTATTATCTATAGAGGGAATGACATCACCTTCATGGGATGTGATATTATATACATGGGATATGATGTCATGTACATGGAATATTAATTTTCTAATAACTGATAGAATGCCACTAATTTTTTATAGAAATATCTATTTTACCTCTTCTAATAACAAAAGATGCCTCATACCCCTACTCGAAAAGTTTTGTATTACAAAGTAAGGGTAATGAGGGTCCAATGAATGTTGAGCTGGTTAAGTGAAATACACCATGAGAGGAAGTACACTAACAAAACACTTTATTTAAAACAAATAGATAAACAAGACATTACAACAACCTTATATTTCTAGGGATTATCAATTACGCTAGAGAGAAAAAATAGAGTTGTGTGTGAAAATTCAATCCCTAGGGTTTTGAGCCCAGAATTCTCCATGGAAAATGCACGACTTACCAAAAAAGATAGAGAACGAAAAACAAAATAAGAGAGAAGGGACAAGGGAAATATCTGACAGGGATATTCTTCTACCCAAGAAGTATTTTGAATGTTAAGAAACAATGCCTTTCAAGCCCTAAGGTCTGGGCCTCAAAATTCTCCATCTCATCCCTGTCTTCTATCCAATTAAGGATCATAGGATCCTTTGAATCTTTTCTCAGCAATTGAATCAAACCCAACATTGATTCTTGGGTTCTCTCACAAGAAAGGGTTAGAAGCATCAAAACTAAATGGTGTTTCTTGCTTTCTCTCAATGGGAATTGTTCATTAATAGTTCATGGTTTCTCTCAATTGGACATGGGTTCAATGAGTAGTCACCAAATGCTGATTCAAGCTTTCTCTCACTAAAAAAGGTTTCATTAAAAAAGGTTTTATAAGACGAACATTGGATGAAGAGCTATGTTTTCTTTTCACTAGAAAATGGAAATATCAGGGCTCAAATGCTTTAAACACCTGATTCCCTCTCAATTATATAGTCAACGTAAAGATTGGGAGCCTTTCTCTCTCTTCATCTAAGGATGAAATAAAGGGTGGTTAACAAAACCAGTGAAATTGACTCTTCTCTCTGGGTTTTCTCTGAGCTCTTGAATAGGTGTATAAAAACAGTTGCCTGAATAGGAACTGAACCATGGTCCCGTATGGAGCAACCAACAATTTTTAATCCAACAGGAGAGAGAGAGCCTTTGCTTGCACATAAAGTGGGAGATACCATTTGGTCCACACCCTTGTTTCTCTCTCTACTTACAAAGGGGGGAGAGGGAGAATCTCTCTACCTGGAAGGGGGGAGATAGGGAGCATCTCTCTAACTGCAAAGGGGGGGGAGAGGGAGCATTTTCTTGCACATAGAGTCATGACTAGCTTCAATTGCTCTTAGAAGGTTGTTGACACACTCGCATTTTGGCTGAGAGACCACTAGCTATGGTCATATAATCACACTCTAATACCAACTGCCGCAGAGCCCAACTTTGCAGATAGTGAAACCCTTGCAGTGCCAACCAAAGCCACACTAAGCTGAGTCAAAGAAGCCCCAAACAAGTATACAAGAAGAATGGAGCAAACAAGAACACAAGACATGCACAAGTTATAGACAAGAGCTATAACCTACTTTTGTTGCTCTGTATTCGTCATATATAGCCACAAATGCCCCTTAAGGATATGGATAAGGGGTTTATAGAGCTCTGAGTATGTGCGCATACACACACACTCAGTCTCATTTACACAGCCATTAAGGCCTGCACTACTATTACATTGCCCAGTACCTGGTGTGGCAGATACAACTGACCATGCCTTACTATCAATGGTTGTGACATGGCTCATTAAAGGGGGATGGCATTTAAGGTTCAAGGCAAAGCAATGCATAGGTTATTATTATTTATGCATACAAATTCAGACATGCATGGCCATCACGCTGCTGTTAATGCCCACCTACACCAGCTAGATGTGCACTCACCCTCGCTCACATGGCCTATGGCTGTTAAACAAACCCATGTCTGAGTCGATTGCACAATTATTTTCATAATCCATGCTTGACAGTTAGGGTCAACACACCAGCCTAGCAAGGTACATGGTCATCTACCTTGGGCACATGGAACATGCCCGTACCTGGTCAAGTTATGCTCCCCTGGTTCGACTGACCAAACCTCCAGGAGGTCGTCTCAGTGGCCTACCAAGTGCCACCGAATTAATTGTTTATCTACATCATCATGCCAAAGCTTGCATCAAGAGTCTTTACCACTAGGGCACGTTTGCAAGCACTCACGCAACACATCCTGGCCTAGGTTGGCCAAGGCTGAAGTTACTCCATCCAGTTTTGTCGGTCTAAAAATTGATCTATTATGAGAGATAGCTAAACCCCCAAAGTAGCACAAGCCCGTATAGAGCTTGTGTTCCTTCGTGAAACGTTTCATATCTAAGGAGGTTTCACATGTGCCTCACTTAGCATGCATGCATGATGCTAAAGAACGAGGTCTAATTGCAAGCCATATGTGTTGCTTGAGGATATGCAAATGATTGTTTGTTGTTGATGGCAAAGGTCTTCTTTCTGCTGAGAGCAATGTCAAACTACTTGGCTCGGGATTGGCACTCGTCCCTGGCCTGAGTTGAGTAACTTGGGTGAAGCCGAGTGGACTCACTCGAAATACTTTACAAGCATGGAAATGCCTTAACAAAAGGCAAAATAAAATAACAATCCCAAAAAAGCAAAAAAAGGAAACAAGGAAATAGATTTTGGGGGAGGGGGAGGGGGTGGGGAAGAGAGAGAGAGAGACAGCGCATTTGGGAAGAGCGCCTACATAGAGAGATGAAAAAGGGGTGTGGTCTTTTGCCACCCCTTTGGAGAGAGAGAGGAGGTTGAGGGAGAAAAAAACAAAAAGGGGGGTGAGAGAGAGATGAAAATAGGGGTGTGGTATTCTGCCACGCCTTTAGAGAGAGAGAGGATGGGGGGAGGGAGAGAAATAAAAAGGGGGGTGGATTTCTGCTCCATTTGAGGTGGAGAGAGAGAGAGAGATGAAATAAGGTGGGGGCAGAAATCAGCTCCCCTAGTACTTTTTTCAGTAATAATACTTGGGCGAGTAGCATAGAGTCCCATTTGAGTACTATAGAAAGGCGATTTTTGCCCGAGTTCTATAGCACTTAGTCGATTCAGTAAAATACTCCTTTGAGTACATGGTCCCACATACCCAAATGTGCCTATAGGAGCGCTTACCTCGACAACCTCGGGGCCAAGTAACTAGGTGGAAACCGAGTGGACTTGGCTGAGTCTTTGAATACTGAGTCCAGAGAATATTAGAAAGAAAAAAGTAGGACAGATATGGGTTTGCAAATAAGGAAAGAAATAAATCATACCATTTCATTATTAACAATCCCATATGAACATGCAAAGAAATTAGACAAGAAAAAGTTAGGCCATTAAATTCTCTCTCAATAGAGTTGATAATCAATTATCAAAAAAACCTTGATAATCATTCAAGGTGCCCCATACCCTCTCTTCGACTTCTTCCCATGATGTAGCTTTTCGTAAGTCCTTCCAAAGGTTGAATATTGCCCCCAAAACATTATCCTCGTGCAAAATGCAGTAACACCTACAAAAACTCAGCCAGAAAAATCAATCAATGCTCTATAAACGCGCACACATAGGCACACTCATCAACCATGATTGCATAGAAAATTTGCATACATCAAGTTGTACTCAAGGATTATGCACAGACGGAGACATATAAGATGGACATTTAGAAGCATGAAGGAGACCAAAAGGGAGGGAAAGAAGAAGAATATACAAATCAACGGAAAGATATATTATGCATCCACATACATGATATGGTAGGAGGTTCGTCCAATCCTTTTATTGTCTTCTTGACTATTTGAAGTCAAGTTGGCTTCTGACCTATAGATGAAAGGAAGCTTATAACTTTGTAGGAAGCACCTAAGCAGATTGACATCACCTCTGAAGACATCCAGATGTATGGGTATCAAGTCACATAAAGGATCCCCTGAATAAGCAAATCAAGTGAGAACTAATAGAACTGATACAATAGATTATCTGAAGGAGAAAATGATGTCTATATCTATGAAATAGATTTAAGCATCTACCATAGTACTCATGAGTTAAAACAAACTTCCAGAATTTATAAAAATGCATGAAACATAAAAAGTTTCCAATACCTGTTTCCTTCGAGCATAGAAAGGAACGCAAAGAAAAAGAAAAATATGGGCTGAAACCAGATGAAACTTTACTATAACATTCAATTTCCAAAAGGGTTTTTCATCCATTGATAGATATTAACTTCTCCATGTGGCTAGAACTGAATCCCACAATCTTCTTCAGCTCAACAAGAAAGAAGCTTTGGATCAATCCAACTTGACAACCCAACTTGCGAGTTACCACTGTAAACGAATCCACCGAACCCAAATCTCAAGAGGGTACAACCAAAGTCTTCTATAGCTTAGCTGCCTGGTTTGAGACAGACTTGTAACATCTAGGAATTTAATTTGCCTGCTAAGACATTTTAAAATTATGGCATTGGCCCCGTGAAAAAAATTAGAATCATACCTTAAAAACCCGCTGCAAAAGCATGTTCTACTGCAGGAAAACACTCAAATTGATCATCTCCATTTCAACAACTACGAATATGGGAAAAAAGGATTTCCATGCTCTAAAAATAGTGTATCTTACAACACATTATCTGGGATGTCCATTTTCAAGTGTTCATAGATCTGCCAGATCTGCATAACTATTGGATCTTTAAATTTTATAATTACGGATGAATTAATTTTTGGCCATCATAGGGGTTTCTGGCACCAGAACATGCATTTTCTAGAGAAGTTCAGAGGCATGGCCTTGCCCTAAATTTTTCTCATAAAGCCTAGGCCTGATATTAACTGCATACTTATAAAATAGTAGACTACCCTCAACAATATAAAGGTGGGAGGCCATTGATCCTCATTATTCCATTGTAAGGAATCCCGCACTTTGTCCTAATCATGTCCCAGTTAAAAGCTTATGCAATGAAATTGAATGTAATGAAAGTTAATATATCCTTGCCTCAGTCCCTAGAACTTTGAGAAAACCTTTTAGAAACACATTCACCATCACAAAAGCAAGCAAAAGATGCATGTTGATCTTCATCAACTCCACCCAGCCCTAAATGCCATTGGGAAATATTCCAGAAACTCCAATCATTGCAATAGCCATGAGCAAGTCTACCTTACATGACCTCAATTTCCTTCCTAATTCCTTGAATCTGAGCATGATTGTGGAACCAGTTCTCCACCAAAGATAAAACAACTCCTTAGATGATCATTTTGCCAGGGAGATAAATGCTCCCAAAGGTTTCCCTTGGGTTTACTTGGAAAACCTTCACAGCTATTATATACAGATTACCAGCCAAGTCAATAGGTCAGATGTTGTGAATGTCCTCTACCACTTTACTTATGATCACTAGGGCGTTGAATTGAATTAAACTGCATCTTGATCCAAACCATAATTATTGGGATTGATACTGCAGCCGGTTCCGCAATCAGAATGGATGCGAGGGATCATGAAATGCTAGAAGGTCACTAGGGTTGGAATTGCTTCCCTAAACCCAAAATTTTACTGGGAATATGTTTCTAAGCTCAATCCCAACCTCGAGAGGTCAAACAATAAGTAAGTCGAGCTCTATTTGATAAAAAATCAAGGTTTTCGGGTACATTTAACTAGGGTTCCCTAGGTCGAGAGAAAATTTGTTTTATATTATAAATAATTTATAAAATTTTAAATTCAAAATTTTGTAAAACTGTAAGAGGTCCAATTATTCTATAATATTTTCATATTTTGTACTCACAGTGTAGTTAATATTTTAATTAAGTAATAAAATTTTAAAGAAATTGAAATTTTATAAATTTAAAAGATCGAATCATTATATAATAATTTAAATTTTGTATTCTTTGAGTGTAGCATATGACCGTAACATAATAACAATCATGGTCATCCTTCTCCATTGAAAAATGTGTTAAGATAAGCAATATTTAAAAAAACGAATCTGTGGGTTGGATCTCTCACCCACTGGGTCTATTGGCAATCCACCCAAATAAAAAGATCATCATATATATAGTGTAACTATATTAACTATTAGAAATAACTTGAAGAGCCTAATTGGCTAGACCTTGTGGTTAACAACCACAGGGTCAGAGGTTTGAGTCTTCCCCTTTTTTGAGGTTAAAAAAAGAAAAAGAAATAACTCTCTCTCTCTCTCTCTCATCTCTCTCTCTCGTCTCTCTCTTTATATATATATATATATATATTAACTGAAATGTCGATCCAGATCAAGAAGGGGCACGATCTTGGGCAATTCCCGATCCAGATCGGCAATTTTTAAGCGCTGAAGATACATCCTCAAACTGAGGTTGAGTGAACATCATCAGTTCCATGTCTCCCCAAATCCCATATTCTTCATAATCTCCAACAAAATACCTCATTCCACTAACTTGAACCCCAGGGTTTGAATTTGTGACCTGTTATAGAGTCCAAGAGGTACAATATAGTCTACCACCATCAAAAACCATGTGTGTGAACAAAATATGCAACTAATATTTATTATATAACACCTAAAAGTGTTGAGTAATTATGTAAAATAGCCATTACTTAAAATTCAGTTGGAGCTCAAGGTTTGAACTCATGACCTGTGAAAGAGCCCGAGAGGGGTAGTAGAGTCCACCACTAAGGGGAACTTGATTCCACATTGGTGGAAGCTAGTTCAGCTTACTGATGAACTCTTGGATATGGTGTTAATGAATCTGGAACCCTTATAACTCAGGATCTCTATCACTAATAGGAAGGATCAAGATCCTAATGTGTATAAATCACATAGGAGTGATCTCCCTCCCTGAAGCGTAGGAGTGAGCTTCCGTAGCGGGATTAAACCCTTGGTCTGTAGATCCCAATATCTATGATCCAAACTTCTAGTGAGTTCATGAGAAACCTCCATCATGTAGCCCTCACCACATCCAAACATTCTCGAAAACATGCCTATTAAATCCATCTACACTCAGGGTTCTATCTTTTCCAACTTTGATATGGCTTCAGACTACAATTTTAACCTGAGCTAAAAAACTAAAACTCAAAGAGGACAACATTCTCCTAGCTATGAGTTTATTACATGCCCAATTTCATTCTTGGTACATACACTATCCAGTATGCATGGGTACCTCCTATATAACAAGAAGCTTTTCCATCAATTTCTTTTTTAAATTGGAAAATGAATCACATAGAAAGAAGGAAATAATTTTAAAAATAGAGCATGCTCAAACTTTTGTATCAGAATCAGATGAATTAAGAGATTTGTTTCTAATGGTAATCTAAACTTTGAAAATTAAAAAACTGGAGATCAGTGGGGGGAATGTGAGGTATAAAAGGTTTGTCTATTGATGTATTAGAATCATCAATATTATATCAATGTGTTCACACACATGAACTTTGGCACGAGGAGAACAATTCTTTTAATTGAGTGGGTTGCTCAGAAGAACATAAAAAGAGACAATGCAACTTTGTAACTGTGTGCGCAAGTCGCACGCATGCATGCGCAAACACACACACACATTCACACAGACAGAGACACACACATGCAGAGAGAGACAGAGACAGCGAGCCTATCCTCAATGAAACTCATGCACAAATATCATGTTACATTTGTGCCATCTCATAATTTCAAGCTATTCTGGGTGAGAAAGCATGCGCACTTATCCCCAATGAAACTCATGCATAAATATCATATTGTATTTGGGCCATCTCATCATTTCAGGTTGTTATGAGTCTGACATTATAAACCAACTAATGCCAAATAAAATTCAGAAATACCCTTGAGTAGATTGTTATGCCAAGGAATAACTTATTCTGAAATATTTAAAATAATAAAATATTAACAGAAAGCTCACCAATAGATAGATCACTGAAATCGAGAACATAGCTAGGATGCCATTTCCTCACTTCGATGTCACCTGTATCGACTTCCATCAGGTTATTCCCCACCAGTCTTGCATCTGAGTCCATAGTATCGGAGAACTGACTAGAAGATGATGGTTCCATTTGAATATTATCATCCATAATATCTGAGTGTATCCAAGTAGGAGCCTTGCATCCTGCAGTACGACCTTCATTATCCTAAAACATAAAATTTGTAGGTGTCAATTTGTAGGACAGATATTTATTATCAAGGATCTCAAAGCATGATGATCAGTGATGAAACCTTATATTTGCTAATCAGCAAAGACACATCGTGTGGGAGATACTCTTCAACTTTCTCTAACAAAGTGTTCGGTATATCGCCCCTACATGTAGGAACCATGTGTCAGAGCTAAATTTAATCAACATAAAACATCGGAGTGGCAAAATTTAACAAGAAATCCAACACGTTCAGGTATTGCTTTAATCAAAACCATATCAAGAGAATTACTAAGTTCTTTGCAGCAATGTAGCTAGATAATTCTATGTATTTCAAATTTTAATTTCGAAGTAAGATGAATTCCCTTAGTAATTGACACAACATCAAGATAACATAACAAAATTAAGAAAATGCACATTTCTGCAGTCAAATACCTATTTTGATTCCATTTATATAAACATAACCATAGTAACAGCTTTATTGGAAATCACCATGCTTTTGGAACCAAGGTTAGCTAGCATACATGTTACCAAATTGACAATCTGCAGAAGAGTATTCTACAAAGTTCGAATCATTATAGCTGTAACATAGAAGGAATATTTACTAATCTTTCAATACAAAAACATTATAAAATTTGGGTGATAAGCATCCTTTACTTCTTTTTCTTTTTGGGTCATTCTCGTATCTTTTCTAATTGTTTTGTTCCAAACAATGGAGATTGTAGTCCAATGACTAGTAGATAGTCTAGAATTCCAATATACGATCATGCCTGAATATCTATTTTTCCAACCTGCCAAGCCTACAACAATGAAAATCTCACAACTTGGATGTCGGGTTAGACATGAAGCGGGGGTTGTGTAGGCTATCCGCGATTCAAACCTTGGATGTCGAGTCAGACATGGACATCCATAGTTTGTATAAATGATGGGATGATAAGTTTATATATGTTGTGTAATATGGTACATGTGCAAAACTGAAAAGGTACATGTACCATGATACACTTTGACATAATTTGTAACAGATACCAATGCTTTAAAAATTGCCGGGCTGGCTTAGAACCACCAGAGCCACATTGGAATTAGTCAGGGACCAGTACGAGTACGCCATGGAATTGGGACCTCAGACTAGTTCACCCCAATAATCCTTTCTATAAGCAATATGTCATAAAAACCATTGTTATAAGATTGAATTGTGAATCCTAAACCTTTGTTTATAAGTTTTAAACAACTATGATTCAAATTTTACAATTTTTTTGTTTTTAAGTTTCACTGAGTCGGCTGAGCTGGGCCAAGCCAGCTCATGGAGACGGTCGATCCGACTCGGAACTAGTGGATGATTGGTCCGAACTACCAGTTCAAAGTTTAAAACACTAACATATAAATGCCATACTATGTCAAATTATATAGTAGCAACATGTCTTTATGTGTTACAATTATAAGGTACCCTTATACGACACACGAGAAAAACAGACCTCGAAACATCAAAATTTCCAGCATTTGACTTGTGAAAATGATGCGTGTGACTTACAAAATATTTCTTGACCATAGAAGTAGCAGAAGAGAAGCTTTACCATTTAGCTAGGCGAGTCAAGACATTTTTCTGCCTTCTCTTCATTATTTCAACAAACAACTCCCATTGTAAAGGTATAAAGCTTTCATTAACTGCTTGAAAATTGTTCTCTAAAGGCACCTTACTGCCCAATTCTTCATCATTGACACATGCTTTGTTCTTACCGATGTTTTCTGCATCCTCCAAGGACAGGGGATGATATGAATTTGGAAAAGATGGCAATGGAAGTAAGTGAAGGCAGCGAACTTGATCACCCAGAAATGATGCTAAATTGAGAATATCATTCCATGACAGTCTATCTCGTCTGTAGTTCAAAAAATAATTTCAGAAAACCCTTCACTGAGGGATTGAAAACTTGACCCCAAAAAAACGAATCAAATAAAACAAGAAATAGACTAATTCATGATGGACGAGAAACAAATCACTCTGATAGATTAAGTACGAGGAATTTCAGAACTTACATATGAGCAAAAATGTCCCCATCACATCTTTTTGTGATCATGTAAGGCCATATTTTAGTGCATGAACTAGAAACGACTCCATTTTGTGGTTTCTTCCATTCAGCCGTGTTTAATTCAAATCGTTTCTTGTTCCGTATGCCAAATGAAAAATCATCAGCCACACTGTCTCCAGAAATCAAATTGCTTTTAGCAATTATATCTGGAACTCCTTTCCCATCCCAAGAAACAGTTCCGTAGGAACCACTTTCATAAAAAAGAATACCACTTGCCAAAACCTTTGGAATGTGTTCTCTTAAAGGTGACTTGACTTTGCAAAGTAGACTATAGAACTCCAGCTGCAAAGACAATAGAATAAATGGAAGGCATGCATATGGCAAAGAAACAATATATGATGGTTAAGGAACAATCTCGAAACATAGGAGCATACCTCTGTGCCCAAACTGTTAACAGAAGCTTCCAAGCCTCCTTCCACATAAATCTTTATAACGTGTTCCCCAGCAAAGTAAACCTGTTAAGAGTGAAATTTATAAAACAGTCATGAGAAAATGGTAACATGAATCTTATATAATGTGATTTTTCAACATGCAAATTGAAGTCAATGAATATTCAAGGAATTAATTATTTCAGTGAGAAAATGTTGGCACTGGCATTTCCTACAAACTCTGTTTAGACAGTCATCACCATTTACTGCAATTTATCAAACTTTGGGAACTTACAGTGCCAAAAAACAACTTACCGGGTTACTCCCTGTACTAACAGGAAGCTTCTCATTCTCCAATGAAGACGAGAGCAAATTATGTGAAGCACATATTTTCATTGCTCGCTCCAACCACTTATCAGCATCTAATGATATGCATGCACCCTAAAAAAATAACAAGTTACGTTAGTCCTTAACAGACCAATAAAACCCATGATGGCTGTGGCAAATGAAATACGATTTGAAATACGTACCTTCCAAATCATTTCCTTCATCCCTGGTTTTAAAACCCAAAGTTTGAGCAACCATTCCCGAAATTCTCTTTGACCAATGCAATTGCTTGGACTCCAGATTGAATTGTAGTGATCTCTATGTGCCTCGAGAAACATGGATAAGAAATCTACAGTATAAGAATATTCTTGAGATTTCAATCCATGGGGTTGTGATTCTCCTTCTCCATTGCTCACAACTTTGTCATTTCCATTTTGGTAAAATTTGCCATTCCCAACAATTGAATCAGGTCCATTGTCGCGATGCTCATGACGACTGGTAACTTTGAGCCTTTTCTCCCTCCTACCAGTGTCCAAGTCATTAAACTGCTCTGTAACACAAGATGGGCCTATTTTGCTGGTCCCGAAGCTGTTTTCCTGAATAGCAATCATTCCAGCACGACAAACTCCTTTATGACGATAACCCGGAGCCATATCAAGACAAACAAATCCAAAATTTTTTGTATTAACAAAGTTCTGAGTGACAGCAATCGAAGTCTCTAGATTTAGCACACAGTGCCACCACCCACTAGGAACAAATATTGTTTCTCCAGGTAATTGTGTGCACTCCAATGGCTTGTCTTCATCCGCAAGAAGGGGATAAATATCTAGCCACCACTGATAAAATGAAGAAAAACATGAAAAAGAAGATAATTTTATGGGGCATGCATTAGAGGCTAACTTCTAATATTAATGAGTGAGGAAAATAACAAAAACAGGACCACCAGATAAAAAGATTAATCAGGAATGACAAGGTAAGCATACTACCTGCAACGATGATGGACACTCAATGTTGATATCACCATCTTCCTCACTTACGTTTACTGTAACTCCTACAGGTACTTTACCAGGTGGATATAATGCCCACCTGTGAAAAAATACCAGAAAAATCGTTCAGAATACAAATCTTTCGAATATAAGAAGCAGACCCAGAAAATTCCTCACTTATTAAAAGGAAAAGGAAGATCACTTGGAAATTTTAAAAAAAACTAAAAACACTGTTAGTATTTGAAAAAGGTGTTTTAAAACAAATGTATGGAACATTACAATTTGATAGGGCATTTTCAAACTTAAATCATGGCTTAGGTAAAAGTTTTTGTCCCACGTGGCCTAGAGATAAGCTTCTCGACGGCTTTACAAGTGGGAGATGGGGGCTTGGAAGAGAGAAACATTTGTGCACACACGTGCAATTGGTTGGTTGAGCCAACCCGAGCCAGGTCATGGCTGCAGCTGAGTTTTGTCCCTAATTCTATCTTTTAGCTGGCCAAACTTTTGAGCAACCTTTAAAGTGGTTAGGATAGATAACTTCACTTCCACCCATGGTTTGGTGTTTGTGAGCTGACTTAGAACCTCAGTCTTTTTATATGAAAGACCTAACTATTGGCTGTGATTACGACGTTTCATCATGGTTAACTACATTTTGTGAGTTTTGATTGCGGTTAGGGGTTTTCGCGCGGTTACTTTCTCTCCACCACCCAAGTTCTTTGTCACATGTCCCACACATATAGATGCATGATTGCCATGTGCCACCGTTTCAACAGCCAATAGTTATTCACCATGTTTATCCAAGTTCCATTCATATATGCTCCAGTTTGGAATTGATTTCAAGTCTCCTGTTTATCTGTTCTTGCTTTTGCAATGGTTAACTGATACAAAACAATCTCTTGCCACAGTCAAGTGAAAAGCCTCTATTTCTTGGAGTTGACCTGACATAACTTTTTCAAACCTGGACCAAATCAAACCTTGTCCCAGGCTAGCTCCATTTCAGGACAAATCAGCAAGAGACTGTTTCCTTTAGAGATATTTCTTGAGTATGCAACACAGAGAATCCTCATATTGCTTCATTGGGCTTGGTTGCATCTTGAACACATTTTCACCATGACCCAATTGCATCTTGGGACTTTCCAGTCAGAGGCATTAAATATATTGAAGAAAAAAGTACATCTCATGGCTTTGCATCCAACAAATGAAGCAAAGGGGTCATTTAAGTCTCGACGGAGTTCACATTGCCCTATTGGAACTTGGAAATCTAAACAGTGGAGGGCTGTTTGGAATGTAGACTTTCACCTCAGCTGGTCAAGTAGTTTTAGGACTTGGTGATGCATTTTAGACCTTGTGCATTTATATTAGCCTTGGTTGTGCATCTTCTTCTCGGTTAACCACATTGACCATGCTTATGCAGTCATAACCACAATTATGCTGTTTTGAACATGGTTAAGCTTGTACTTCGGTCCAAAAGGAGTTTTTAGGGCTTACAAGGTCCCAAAAGGCAACAAAATCTGGGGGACATAATTCAAGAAAAGAAAAGGAGAGAGAGAGAGAGAGAGAGAGAGAGAGAAGAGAGCGAGAGAGAGAGAGAGAGAGAGAGAGAGAGAGAGAGAGAGAGAGAGAGACGACGACGTAGTAGTAGTACGTACGTACGTACGTTAGTTACGTTACGTAACGTAACGTAACGTAACGTAAGTAACGTAACGTAACGTAACTAACGTA
>NW_006499883.1:5392195-5412212 GCF_000471905.2 Amborella trichopoda | reverse complement strand
GAGAGAGAGAGAGAGAGAGAGAGAGAACACACCATATTAAATTTGGGCATAACTATTTTTTTGTTTCACTAACTAACTTGGAAATAATAACAAAGCACACAATAAGCAAAATCCTAGGCGCATAAACATAAATGTTTTTGGTGTCCTGGATACCATGATCATGTGGGGGCCCAACCGTCATCTTTTATTTCAATACCTTAAAGAAAAAGAGTCTGCAAGGACCTTTCAAAATGGCCTAGAAAAAAAGATCCAATACACTAGAATGAAGAGATGTCTAGACCCTTTTTATGCATGAAATACACAGATAAAAGAAGTGAGAAGGAACACATGATTTCTAAGATCCTCATAAAGTACATCAAAACGAAATTACACCAACAAATGGTTAAAATCCCATGCACAAATAGGCGCCATACAATACATTCAGGATCAATCAAGGAAAACCATATAAACACCTACAGGCCTAACAATCAGGTCAAAACTTGGATGAGCTATATCTATTAACAACAGAGAGTTTTTGTGCCATATACAGCTAAGAAAAGGCATAATACTCATGACTGATTATGTTTACTTTTGTTTCAAAGACACACAGTCTTTTGGTTACAGTTAGGATGCAAATAGACTATCTTTACCAATGGAGGATCATTGTTGCTTATCAATGTTAGACAAAGAATATACCTTTTCCGCCCAACCAGAAGAGTGTTCCAGGCACTTGTAAGTGCAGGATCTACATGCCATGATGCACCAGACCTTTCAGGCCCAATAATTAACCACCTAAAAGATGGTCGTTCTGATATATCCAGGACATCAAATAGGTCTTCTTCAAAGAGATGAGGTACAGCATAATCTTTCAACAAACCTGGTGCAACTTCCACAAACTGCACAAAAGAAATGGTAACTATAAATGCTTTTCTCCAAGTAAGAAATTTTTGTTTTTGAGAAAAATCTTTTAAATTTAACTTACCTTCTCATCAAAGATGTAAAGAGGATCCTCATCATGTTGAGATTTCATATATGAGATGTAATCCTTAAATTTCATAACGATTTTCTTTGCACTTCTCTGAGAAAGCCGAAATGAAGTTTCTCCATAATTCTGAAGTAAATAATCTGTAGTCCATTTGCTTTTTGCAGGCCAATTATTGACCAATTCAGTTAGCAAAACCTGTATAAAGTGTTTAAACTGTTCAATATTAATGGGGCAGTAAAGTTTATCTTCCAAACAATAATCAGACGTGGAAGAAACCACATCCTGAAAAAAAATTCAGATGTTGAACTTCATTTCCAGGTTGTACTGATCAAAATGGACTTCATTTCAGATTCTGAAAACAAAAAGTACTCTATTAAAGGCAAAAAAGACTCAATCAAATAGTTAAACATATGAATGCAAAGGATTTTGTATGAAGCTAGGATTACTAGCACGGATAATTGGCCAGTATTAGAACTGGCAGTAAAATATCTGACACTCCAGGTTCACGAAGGAAAAAACTTCATCATAGCCATAGGATTGCTTAGCAAATAAGTGCAGAGTTTCTACCAGAAATAACAAAGCCAATTTTGCAGCAACTAGAAACAGATTTACCGGTATCTGCCCATCATAATGAGCATAAAACTCCTCAATAGAGAGGTCTTTTCTCCTATCCACACCTCTGTCAATGGAAAAATCATTCAACATAGTAAAACACCGATACCACCTTCTATACAGGAACAAAGAATTGAATCCTGTAAAAAAGGAAAACTTATCAATATTAATGATGGAAAAGAGGAAATATTTAAAAGACTTACCGATAGATACATAATGACCCAGAAGGTCAAGCAATTATTACCGTCAAATGTCAAAGGTTTTCTGCAAGATTCTGAAACTTCGTTGGAAAGACGTAAACTGTCCAGAGTAAAACAGACTTGATGAGATGCCAACTGGCCAAATGTTACAGAATATATGCAAGTCTATAAGCAGCAACAAATAATAAATGTTATTACTACTAAGTTAGGAGTCTCAGCCCATTTTAAATGCAACCATTTATCCACAGATCTTCATTAATTCCAAATCCATGAAGAAGGTCCCCACGATTCAATCCTTGCTTCACTGGGCAACAATTACGTTTATTCAAATGAAACAAAAATCTAGGAAAGTGATCTACGCAGAGTACTTACTGGTGTATAGCAGTCTTTTTCCAGGAACCTCTGTACTCGAGCAGGCCCTCAGCATTGGCGAGACATAGGTTCATCCAAAGTGGCTCTTCATTGCAGAATATATACATAACACTGCAGATTTTAAAACACACTTCAGATTGAGGATGCAAAGTGGTCAAATTTCTAAATAACCAAATTCCAGTCACCTCAACCCTAAATAACAGTTTCTGCTTTAAAGATTTCGTATGAAATATATGTGGCTTCTTAGACATTCTCAAGTAAGGAAAAAGAATAGTGAAGCCTAGAGAATGATCAGAAAGCAAGAAAATAGAGGGTTATTTAGTGAAGAGTATCAACCAAAATATTCCCCAAAAGACACAAAATGTATATAAGATTATCTGATGAAAATGCAGAGACCTATTACTGTAGATACAAGCATAGGGACTAGTAAAAAGCTGGCAGGTATCTCCTCAATCATCTCTTGATTAGGAGGGTATCATCAAGGGAAAGTACAATGTGATAGAGCATTGACAGCCCATGACGGAAATGTGTTCAAGATTCAAGAGCCCAGCATTTCCTTCTTTTATAGGTGACTGTTTCAAATTTCCATGAACACGTATAAAAATGTACAAGTCTGAGTAGATGAGAACTACACTTTGGCAAAAATTTACAATTTAAAGGAAAAGTAGACAAAAAATAGAATGGTGAACAGTTTATAAGAATCACGGGCTATTGGAAATGTGAATGATCAATGAAAATTGAGAACCCTCTCTCTAATCATCTAGTCTGATTCAAAATCCTAGAATTGTCAACATGATAGATCATGAGAAGACCTAGGATTATGTGGAAAGGTGCTTTTACATGCATACAATGAGATGTGATTTAGATTCAGTAGATTCGATATGTGCACGGTTAAATGTTCACAATGTCTACTCTGATAGATTTTTTTTTCCCTTTTTGTCTGGATATCTGGAGGCCTAAGACAAGAGGACCTGACATTCCGTACTCATCTTTATGATTGACTCCATCAGTATGCCATTTCAGAAAAGAGTAAAGTTAGAATGCATTATGGGGGGCTTCCCCTAGTAGAACTCCTACATATTCAAATTACAGGTTAAGAAGTGGGTGCTTAACGGATGAATTTGGAAGTAACTACAGACATCCAACAATACATATCATGCCTCATTGCAAATGTGACCATTGATACCATTAGGCACCTATGGTCTCTAACATGACCATCTCTTTGAGGATGAACTTGACAACAATGATTTCATTAGGCAGGACATGTGGTTATAACTAGTGCACTGACTATTTGCACAAAGTTTGGAATTCTCAGAATGAAAGGTCAAGAAATTCACAACCACCACCACTTTATGCAGGGAGAGAATTCTTTTATCTTGATTTATCAGGGTTACATGCAGAAACGCTATGTAATTGCTAAGGAACAACCAGTCAGGGCATCCATAAGGTAGTTTTTCTTATTTTTTTATTTTTTATTTCCCCTGCTCTGTAATTCATTAGGAAGCTACTTTAAGAAGTGAAACTCGTATTGAGAATATAGAAGAGGGAAAATTAATACATAAGTAAACGAATTTACCCCAATCGCTGTATTTAATTGTAACTCCATGGTTGAACAAAATTATAAAAGAAAGTTACCAACTTTTCAAATATATTTATCCAATCTAGTGAATTCTACATCATTCTCAAATACCTCATTCTACTGATCCTTTGAGGCTTTGCATTATGGTTTTCCAAGAGTATTTATGATTGTGTTTCAAGATACAAAATTCAAAAATCTAATTCACTGTTTAATTGAAGAAGGCCAAAGGAATTGCCCATAAATTAAATGTCATTATCATAAAATTTAGCCTAATTCATTCAGTAAATTCCCATAACCTGAGATAAAACCATTAAATTCAACATATAAGACAGAATAAAAATTCTCTATTCATAAATCAGGAGAAAACAAACTAATTGGAAATGATTAGACGGCAAAAAGAAGATTGTGTGACCTGCTGACACAAGAAAGGCGAGCAACATCACGAAGAGAGAGAAAGTCGAGAATGGAGCAGATGAGTTCATCAGGGAGCACTCTCAAGTCTCCGAGGGCATCAGGTCTACGGTCTCTGTAACAACCTTCCATATCCCCAGCTGCTTTCTCAGACATACAAATGATCCCCCCCCCTCTCTCTCTAAGAAATTGGGAAGAACCAGGTGCCTTCTCTATCTCTCTCTAGTTTCTGCTATCGAAAAGATTGATCCTCTCTCTTTATCAGAGATGAAAATTGAAAGCTGCTTAGCGTGTAGAAGCAGCATCCGCAGGGGCGGGGAGGGAATTTAGAAGCGTTGGACGCGTTTCATGGAGGCCGTCGTTTCTACGTAGGGCAGGCAACAGGCCGGGCTTGGGACGGGACGCCCAGGCCTAACCGCTGTTCCCTTGAGGGCCGGGCCGGCTGGGATAAATTAAAAGAAAACAATAAAAAAAAGAAATAGTTTATATAAGATTGCAACTTTAAAATGTGGAACTACAGATGCACATAAAAAAATCCATCGAAAAAATTTATTTTAATGTTGAAAAACTGTCTTGATCTCGACATGGGGGCAGTTTGTATACAGATGCATTCGTAGTTGTAGAGGTAAGGTGCACTTTCAAATATATAATTTTGATGTAAAATATTCTTAGGATTATCTCAAATCTATTTTTATATCTAATTATAAAATTTTAAATTTCAAAAAATGGTTAAAATCAAGTAGATCTATAAACATACAAAAATCTTGAAAATGGACGGTGCATATAATATATTGTAAAATGCACTATTTTTAAGACTTAAAATCTTTTTATTTTTCATAGTCATACATCTCGATGTCGAGATGATCAAACGAAAGGTTTTCAACATTAAAACTACCTTTTTCGATGGATTTTTTAGGGGCAAAAGGTTTTCAACATTAAAACGACCTTTTTTGATGGATTTTTTAGGGGCATATGTAGTTCTACATTATAAAGTAGCATCTTTATATAAACTTTTTCCCTCGACATTGAGATGTATAACTATGAAAAAAAAAAGATTTTGAGTCCCAGTAATAATGCAACTTGCAACACATTATCTAGACTGTTTATTTTCAAGTTTTTCATATGTATATAGATCTACTTGATTTTAGCCATTTTTAGAGTTTAAAATTTTATAATTAGATATGAAAATAGATTTTGAGATAATCCTAAGAATGTTTTACACCAAAATTACATGTTATTTTAAAATTTAGAGGTGCGTCTTAATTGGATTGTTTAAGGTTGTAACCTTATAGAAACCACGCCCATATACAAATGATAAAAAATAAGGGTCAGGATAGGCCAAACTGAGTCGGGCTCATTTTCGCCTGCTCACACCCTAGTTTTTTTAGTGCCGGGCTACTAGGCCTATTGCTGCCCCTATTTCTACGACGAGCCACCGTTCGCACACTCATGCTTACAAATATGTGGATGGACTGCTAACCGACTATATGAATTTGAAAGAAAGGATCATGTATTTACCTTCCATTTTGAAAGTATACAATAAGATAACAAATTATGTTAGCCAATGGATGTTAAATTGGATGATTGGAATGTATGCTATGACTAAACTAAAGTTTATAATTTTTCTCAAAGTTTGCCATGCACGGCTAGAAATTATTGTAACCCTCTTGTACTAAAGGCAAATAATCTTATAATAGTATACAATCCCTTGTAATTTTATATGGACATAACCAGGTCTTCAATACTTATTAGAAAGAAAAATAAAAAACCGAAAATAAAGAAAGTCCTTGATCATTGAAGTCAATAGATTGAATTGAAGGTCCTTGATCGTCCATTGCTACTCTGAGAGAATTGAAGAACCTCTGTCATATCGACAAAGAGATATAAAGGCCCATATAATAGATCCATACGATCATTACCTTTTTTCGAATGTTAACATTACTTAATTAAGAATGAAATTTCTACAAGGCCAAAGCTTTATAAAAACAAAATAAAGCCTCACCTCAAGTCCTCGTCAGCAAAGTACTTTGGTGATGGAAATCTCTATGATGGCACTATAATCAATTTCCAACGCCGAAATAAATTTTGAAACTCAAAAAATGGTACATAATTTGCGGATCGATAAGCACCTATTTTTAAAGCAAAATGGCCCGTCCTCCGCATCCGATACCTGAATTTGGATCCTATTCGGATGTGAGTATGGATCCAAGATTTGGATTCAAAATTCAGTTTCAGATCCAAAATACATATTCGAATACAAATTCGAATCAGGTCCGAATACAGGTGGATCCAATCCGGATCCAACCCAATAGATATATATATATAGTAATGATCCTATGAGACCCTCACACACCCATGTGTGTAGGACTCCAAAGGATCACTATTAAATTTGGTACGGATATCTAGAAAAAGGTCAAGTCCCATACCCATGTGATAACTTTTCTAGAGATCTGTGCCAAATTTAATGGTGATCCTTTGAGGTCCCACACACATGGGTGTGAGAGGGTCTCATAGGATCATTACTCATATATATTTATTAATGAGAAACTCAAGGTTTCTTTGGACCCTCGCATCTCTTTCTCTTTCTAAACTCAAAACTTATGATTTCTTTGCAAATCAGTGGAGAATTAGGGTTTATAGGAGGGAAAAGGTGGAGTAATGGTGATATGAGTGGTGGTGAGAGAGAGGCCAAATCTTATACAGTTTCTACAATACTTAATAAGAGGCGTCTTCGATGGAGAGGAAGAAGCCCTTCTGAGTTGGACAAAAGAGAAGAATAAAGGGGAAGCAAAATGTAGATTGTGAATGCTTATCTTATGATAGTCTCGACTGTATTCTTAATGGGGTTACCTGCCTTCAAACTCAAGGAGAAGGCAGGGTTTCTTCTGGTTTTGTTTACTGGTACTTTTCTCCTATCACATTAGGATCTAGGGTTTTTCTTTTCTTTTTCTTTCCCTATATTTGGATCAACTTTCTTTCAATCATAATTGGGGGTTTCTATGTTGGTTTCCGTCATCCACTACACTGTACACGCCAATTTTTAGAGAGAAAGAAGAGAAGATTGGTGCCCTTGAAGGAGAGAGAGGAGGAGGAGATAGAGAATTAGAACATTTTTTAGAGATGTTTACATCATGCAGAGTGAGAGATTAATAATGTTTTTAGCAGTGTAGGAGAAAGAGAGAAATACATTTTTGAGGTGAGAGGTACATATGGCACCATGGTAGAGAGAGAGATGGAACATAGTGTAAAGAGAAATGTTTCATCTAGACGCATGTGAGAGGGAGAATTCAGTCTTTTTTTTTTTTTTGAGAAAATTACACAAATTTCATTAATAAGTACAAAAAATATTACATAATTGTAAGAACTGATTAAAAATTTAAAGTCTTATAAACAAACAAAGTATCCAACTGAAGTCCCCTCTTCGCTAGAACATCAACAACTTCATTCGCCTCTCTATAAATGTGATGAACTAAGGTTTGCAACTGTCCTTAAATCCATTATTTCCATCCACTTACTTCAACGCCTCCAAGGTGAACAAGAGCATATGTTACACCAATTAATGATATTGAGCGAATATCCCTCCACAATACATGTTGTGAATTGGAATCTGTTTTTAATAATTCAAAGTCCTTGTAACAACGCCTCCATTTCCAGATATTGCAGTTTCCACTCCACATGGCCTAGCATAACAAAGAACGATATTTCTATTTGAATCTCGAATAACATCTCCAAATCCCACCTATCCTAGATTTCTAAAAGAACTCCCATCAAAATTCATCTTAATACTGCCTATCAATGGTAGACTCCAAACACTTCTCATTCGAACCTTCCATACCTTTTGTCTTATCAAATTATGCAAATTCAATTCTACATCAACTTCTGAAAGTCGAAAGCCTTATTTAGTGTTAGTAATCCAACTCCAAATACAGTGAATAATCCTTCTTTCTAACTCAAATCTCTTCAATCATTTTTCCCTCAAACACCCTTAGATTTTTCTCCTTCCATATCTCCCCATAAGACAGTCCCCTTCACTATTTTCCATATAAGATTTCCCCCTTTTGAAAGATAATAAAAATCCTATTGATTTAACATATCCATATGTGAAGAAGGAAATACCATAACAAATCCCAATTTCTGTAAAATCCAACACCAAATATTATAAGCCAAAGAACAATAAAGGAAAAGGTGATCTCCTGTCTCTTCGGCTGTCGTACATATCAAACACATGTAAACCATAATTCTTCTCCTTTTTCATCAAATTATCAACAGTTAGTGTTTTGTCTTGAAATAATATCCACAAAAATAGCGTATATTTTAACATAATTATCCAACTCCATAGTTTATTTAAAGAACTACAACCCCATCGCAGTCGATCATAAAATAATAAACTATATGCAGATTTCACATTAAAGTTCCTGTCATTTTCTTCCTCACATGCCAATTCATCATCAATAATTTGTTTGTGAAATATCATAATCATGCAACATGGTTAATAATGATTAATAAATCTTGATTAACCAATTTAATAATAATGATTAATAAAGCCTAATAATAATGATTAATAATCATTAAAGTTCCCGTCACTTGCTAATAAAGCTTGATTAACCAATTTAATTCTCCTTAAACCCAAACCACCATTTTTTTCAGAGTGCATACTCTTTTCCAATTAAGTAAATGAAAATTTCAAGCATCCCCATATGAACCCCATAAAAAATTCTTCGTGAGTTGTTCCAAATGTTTACAAACTGAACTTGACATCACTAATAAGGACATCAGATATCGGTATATTAGATAATGATGCTTGAATCAAAGTCACCTTGCCTCCCAACTATAGGTGTTTTGTTTTCCACAAATCTAGCTTAACATATGCTCTCTGAATTATAACGTCCCATACCATTTTTGGTAATTTGGAATATGAAATTGGTACACGTAAATAAGTTATTCGAAATTTATCCACCTTACAACCCATTTCAAATGCTAATTCATCCATAACATTATTAAAGAACCCATACCAACCAAAGAAATCTTCTCAAAGTTCATCTTTAATCCCAACACCATTTCACAATATTGGAGCATTCTTTTGATACTTTTAATTTCATCTATTTGAGTTCCACAAAAAACCAACATGTCATCTGTGTAATCCAAATGTAAAATAACTAACCCTCCATCATTGTCAACCTTAAAACCATTGAACCAGTATCGTGAATGTACATTAGAGACCATTAAACTGAAAGCCTCAGCGACCATAGTAAATAAGAAAGGCGATAATGGATCCCCTTGCCTCAATCTTCTAGTAGATTTTAAAAATCCTTTCGGACTACTATTTACTAAGATCAAGAAATAAGCACTAGAAAGACATCTAGAAATCCAAGATCTCAACTTATCACCAAACCCCATGTATTTCATAATTTCTATCAAAACACCCCACTCTACTCCGTCATATGCCTTTTTCATATCAAGCTTTAATACAATCCCACAATCCATACTCCTTTTACTTTGAATGGATGCATTCTTGTGCATTTAAAATATCATATGTGATCACCTTATCCTTAATAAAAGTTGTTTGTGATATGATATCACAAATTTGAGAACCTTTTTTAGACTTTCTGCCAGTATTTTTGCAATTATCTTATATAGGTTTGTGAATAAGCTAATCGGCCGAACATCCGAGATCCTTGATATGCCTGTATGTTTAGGTATTAATGCCATATAAGTTGCATTGATCCCTTTATGAAGTACACCCTTTTGAAAAAATTCTTTCACCATCAACAAGAGATCCATCTTCATAGTATCCCAAAATTTTTGAAATAATACTAAAGACAAACCATCCGGCCCTAAAGCTTTGTCACAAGGTAGAGAAAAACTTGCTGATTTTAACTCTTCTTCCATTACCATCCTTTCCAAATCATTTCCCATATCATTAGATAAGCATTTGAAAGGTACCCCATGATATCTAGCCTAAAAAGGCATTTCACTAGTAAACATTTTCTAAAAATGCTCGACAAATTTCATTTCTCATCCTTCAGTATCACCTTCTCTGACACCTTAAAAAATAATACCTGAAAGATAATTTTGATGTCGTTTTGAGTTAGCAGTTGAATGAAAATATTAGGTATTAGCATCACACTCTTTCAACCTTTTCACTATTGATCTTTGTTTCCAATATATTTCTTCTAATCTTAGGTTTCTATTTAACTCAGTCATTAATCCATGCCTCTCCACTTCCTCCATAGCATCACAATACCCACGATTTTGAATGGATAATTGAATTAAATCCAACCTTAATAAAACCTCATTCAACTTACTTTTAACTAAATAGTTGTTATCTTTTTTCCACTATAACAATCTATGCTTTAACTTCAACAATTTTTTGTGAACCTGGAAGTCAAACCATCCATATACAATTGTGTTATTCCAAGTGTTTTTAATCAAATCAGTCACCCCCTTCTCTTACAACCAAAATTTTTCCATCCGAAATTATTTTGGTCCACAAAAGTCATTATTAGTTTGCAACAACAATTGTATGTGATCAGAAGATAGATTAGCTAAGGCATTCACATGCCCCAAAGGAAAAAAGCTCTCCCAGCTGCTAGATATCAATAATCTATCAATTTTACTAGTAATCCAATTGTTCATACAATTATTTGCCTGAGTATATTTTGCACCTTGGAATATACAACCAATTCATTTTGAAGAATGAAATTTTTGAAAAGCCTCATATATGAATTAATTGAAATATGAGTAGAAATCTAATCAAACCAACACATCAAATTTTGATCTCCCCCTAAACAACAAGGTAAATTGAAAGAATATACCATATTAGTAATTTCTATTAAAAAATTTTCTTTCAAAGCATTAACATTCGGACCATAGGCATTGACCAAAACCCATACTAGGATCTTAAAAAAAAGGGGAAATAAATATTTCTTTGACATACACCTGCACACAACTTAATACAGAAGGATCCCATAGAACCCACAAACCCTTTGAACACCCCAAATCATTAATACCGTCAAAACCAACTGAAACCCCCCCCCCAAAAAAAATACTAAGAACATAAGGCTTAGGAAGTTTAGTTTCCTTTGGTATAACAACTTTAGGTTTGTGACACCTTAATCAACAACAAAACTTTCCTCTTATGATGCATCTCCCCAAGCCCTCAGATATTCCAACTAAGGATCTTCATAATAATAAGAAGATGATGCACCATCAAATACATGACCGCTTTTTGAAGAAGTTAAACTATTTTCACTACTATCAACATTCTGAACTTCTCCCTGCCTGTCATTGATCAGAACAATACCATGATTTTGACGATTGCTGTTCTTAGCTATAATCCTCAGAGAAGTTTGCACAACCTTACTTTTATCAATGACATCTTTCTTTTCTGCATCTTTCCTCTTAGGATCTTGAGTCCCATTCTTTTCATTCTTAAGTCTCTCCTTCATGACCTTTAGAACTTGAGCAATAGGAATATCATAAGATGCACCTATATCATACATCATAATTGTGTATTGTTGCTCCCCATCTATCTCAAAAAGCATCCTTTACTCTATCCCCCTGTATATTATATTCTACTATTACAGTAATCTCAAATGTTTCATTCACTGTCGGTAACACTTGCAGTGGCTGGGCACCTATTTCTTCATCATCTGATCCTTCTTCAAGCATACCACCAAAAGAAGTGGTCATCGACTCCCTGCTAAAGATCAATAAGTAGAGCATCCCCAAATAACTCAATGTGATCAACATCACCATAATCATTCAAAACTACCATTGGCAAACCCAGTTTAGCTGGTGTTGGCCTTTGTTCTTCTCCATTTTGCTTCTTTCAATGCACAACTTTTTGAAATGGTAACACTTGTCTCATTATACACATGATAGATGTTAACAAAGGTTTACATTCTGATCCAAGAAAGAGTAATCGAACCAGTAACATAAGTATTGACTCTTAAAAGCTTGAATCAAATACAATCACATCATTAAATATGATATTCTTATATAGGTTCTACTCATTTAGATTTATCTGAGATATATAAGAGACAATATCTCCACGAGCCACTTCAAGTAACTCTTCTTGTATATCTTTTCATCTCCATCATACACTTGTTTCTTGTCCTTATCAATAATATCCTTTTTGTGTATTTCACCATAATCACTTTCATTAATCTTTCCCATCATCCTTTCCAATTTTTAGCTTTCCGTAATTATCTCTTAAAATATGTTTCTTTTTTAATTCCAAAAAATTGGTATCCACTTGTTGCTTATTCAAAGACACATCCTTCTCTTGAGATCCTAAACATGTGCCAATATTGTCAACCATTTTTATTTGAAGCAACACACCACTGTTTTTTGGTTTTCTGAATTCAAAAAATCAATATCCTTCCTGCAATTCTTCATGCGTGGCTTAAATCCACTTGGCATAACTACTTTCTCTACCGTTTGTTTTTTTTAATTCAAAAAATCTATTCATTTCCCCTTATTTCGGAATATGGCTTAGTGCCACATGTCACAACTGCTCCAGCATGCCGTCTCTATTCTGCCATTGCCATCCTTGGGATTGGATCTCTTGTAACAACAATATTAGGAAGATTTGTTTTTCGATTTTTGTGCTGTACTACCTTCCAATCACAATCATTGACCAAATCTTGAATACCACAACATGGTTCTATAACCAAAGAGGATACATTCCCATAATCGTCCATCTTTATACCTTCATACGTAACGTAAAGTAAAAAATCATCCACACCAATCCTCAATCTGACTTTTCTTGGAAGATGAGATATTTTAAATCTAAAAATTTTCATTTTCACAAAAGAAATATCATCTCCTTTTAATAAATTCCAATCAACATCAATAAAAGTTCCACACTCGTTACCTAATCTTTGAAATACTCCCAAATTCCAAGCATGCAAAGGAATCCCCCAGAATCTAACCCATTGTACATATTTTGGAACAAGAGGCTTATGACAAAAAATATTCCAAGGGTTAATAGAAAGAAGATTACCTCATACTCTCAAGCGTCGTCTATAAAGAATTTTTTGTACTTCCTCCAAAGAACAAAGATGAAAAAGACATATGTTATCTCCCAACTTCTTGACCACTAGTTCGTACGGTAAACTTCATGCTCTTTGGGCCCAGTTTCCCAACCCGAAAAGATTATTTTGCTGGTGGTGAAAATCAACCAACTAATAGATTTTTTACATTAATCGTTAATTTCATCATCCCAACATCGATTAAAGGAATATCAAAGAAAGAAACCATTTTGTTCTTATCATCATCTCATGATCTATTGTCATCATTACTCTCACCCTTCTCCGTTGTCACCCTCCTTGTTTTCTCTCTCTCTCTAAGCTATCATTATTTTGTCTTCCAACACATGCAATTCTCTCGGATAATCCAAAGCTGTCAGATAATCCAAAATCCCCCTAATTAATTTCTTGATTGATTGTAAGATCAAGATAGAGAGATAATTGAAAAAAGTTTTCGTGAACAGAGATAGAGATGAATGTGCTTAGATAACTAATCCCTTCAAGAGAAAATGCATACATAATTTTCCCTTCCTCTCTCTCTCTCTCTCTCTCTAGGACTTGCTATATGGGTCTAGAGATTCTCTACCACACGCTCTCTCTAAAAAGGAATTGGGGTCTTTTCAGTGCCTAAATGTGGTGTTCTCGATGAAGAAATGTTCAGAGAGAGAGAGAGAGAGGTTTAAATTAGACACACAGGAGAGAGGGGGAATTGGGTTCTTTTTAGTACCCGCAAATCTAGTGCGCTCGATGAAGAAATTAAGTTGAGAGAGAGAGAGAGGTTTAAATTAGACACACAGGAGAGAGGGGGAATTGAGTTCTTTCTAATGCCCACAAATTTAGTGCGCTCGATGAAGAAATGAAGTTGAGAGAGAGAGAGAGATCTCACATGATTGGAAAAATATGGAAAGAAAATCGCCATCTCAATCTGAACTGATTGGATCCGAAGTCAAATCAAGGTCCTATATAAAGTTTTCAGATCTAGATCCGAATTTTGGTGGATCCGGACCCGATCTAGAAAATTCTCATCCCTACTCAAAAGTTCACTAAAACTATCCCATTGTGATCTCTTAGTAGACCTCCAACTCAAGCATACCCTAGATTTCAAATAGAATTACCATTAAAATTTAATCAAACATAGTTTCTTGAAGGTGACTTCTGAATGGCCATTTTCTTTAAACCTAAGCTTTACTGCCTCCCCCAAGTTATGCATTAGACTCTTTGGGACTTTCTTACACTCCTTGGTGATAGATGTGCAATGAGCAATTGGAAGTGTAATCATTTCTTATTCTATCTATTTTATGTTGTTCCCTTTGAAACACCCCTCATTTCACTATCTCGACACCTCCCATAGTATTGTGATAATATTGTGGCCCTCCCTTGTCTTTTGTAGTACTTTTTCAATTTTGATAACATCAAAAAGTTTATTTGGTCCATTGTTTTGGTTGCTGATACCGGTAAAGTTAGTTGTAACTGTACATTTACATAACCTGATCCCATGTCTTTCTTATGAATTTAATAATGCAAAAACAGATGATCCTCATTCTCCTCATCTTGCTTGCAAAGTATGCAACATGATTATTTTCCCTCACTTTCTCAAATTGTCTATAATGAATAATTTACCCAATCACAATAACCACTTAAAACCCATAACGCAAAATGATAAGGACAATTTCCATATCTTTGAGGTTCTGATGCTTGACCACCTTGGCCTATCATGAAATAACAGGGCATGTAATGGCTTCGCTGTAAATTGCCATCTATGATCACTTCCAAAATTTCCTTGTTTTTCCTTAGTGGTTTGTTATGACTATAAAAAGAAAAAAGGAAAGGGTAAATAGAATAGGTCAAAGGGAAAAGGCAAGGCCAAAGTGGATAGTCATTGCAGGCGACCACCACCATATCCATTTAAGGGAAATTATGGAAATTATAATCCTAGGAATGGGAGAGAAAATCGGCATATGCACCTAAGGAACAAGGCTTAGGGTGTTGAGAATATGTGCTTAATCTTATTAATGGAGAGATTATGGTCTTAAAAGATACTCTCTATGCTTCAGTATGGGAAAGAATTTGATCACAGTATCCAAAATGAGTAGTGTCGGTTATATGCTAGTTTTCAAAGAGAACAAGGTTTTCGTCCATTAGGAAATGTGAATGGTAAACTTCTTTTTGTAGCCAAAAACCATAATGGGCTTGACCAATTGGAAATAAACAATAAGGTTACTTATGTATCAGATCATGTGAATGATTTTCTATAATGGCATTTATGGACACATAAACAAATCAAGAATGGAAAGGCTTATGAGAGAAAGATTTCTCAAAACCATGAATGTGAATTTTCAAAAGGAGTGTGAGGCTTGCATATAAAGCAAAATGATTAAGAAATCTCATAAGAAGGTTGAAAGGACTACTAGCCTATTAAAATTAATACACACTGAATCTAAATAAAGGTATTGCATGTTTTTTATATATCCGAAAAACATATTATCTTGATATGCATCTTTTTTGCATGTTTAACTATCTATTTGTATCTTTAGAATTTTCTAAGATTTAAGATAATTGATTGTTTGGAAGACAAAAGCACAATAAGTCTAAGTTTTTTCATTAAGCACATATTTGATTTGTAACAAACTTGCATTTTCTCTCACTATTAGAGATAACCGATAATTTATAGAAGGACAACGCAATAGAGAAGAAGAGAATGAGATCATCGGTGACATCCAACATTTATTATGTGTAACATATGAAGATTACATGAGAGGAATAGAGGGAGACCATTTGTTTTTAATTGAAAGTTTATCGGCATTCCAAAGAAACTTACTATAATAGAAAATCAATATAGAGACATGATCCCTAACTAAGACAAAGTGAAGAAGTTATTTTAAAAAAGAAGATATCGTCAACCAACCAACAAACTAGCATATTTTTCTGTTACAATAATCACCCAACATATCATGTACACTGTTGTCTCGCAATACATCACATAGATTATTTTCTTCTTGAAAATCTTCTGGTTGACGTACTTGAGCTTGATTTTTCTTGTCATATTCCTCATAGAGCCAATTATTACCTCCAGAATGTACACAAATAAAATTATGTAAGAAACACATTACAATAACCAACTTGACTTGTTTTTTAATTGGGTATGCAGGTGGTCTTGAAAGCATAGCAAAGCACTTATTAAGTACACCTAATATGCACTCTATAGCATTTCTTAGACTAGAATATCGCAAATTGAATAACTTCCGGTAGTCTTGTGGAGCGCTTTGTTGACACCTATATTCTTTGAGGTAGTAACGAACTCCACGATATGGGGCAATAAAATATAGGGTATTCGCATAACCTGCATCGACTAGGTAGTATTTTTCTAGCTTATTTGAAAAGATCAAAATGATTAGTGGCATATTTACAAAAATATTATTAATTAAGTCACGAGTTAGAAGTACCTTGGGGGACATGGAAACCATTTTGTAAATCTGCTTGGAGAACTGTAGAAACAGTAGCAAAGCCATCCCACCCTACATAGACATACATGAATAAAAGATTGAATGAACATACTGCCATAACATTCTGGGAAAGAAACCCTTTCTGATTGCTATATTGGGCTTGGTTCTCAGCATCGATTGTCACAGGGATGTGAGTTCCATCTATTGCTCCAATACAATCCCTCATAAGATAAAGTTTTGGTGAGATACTAATAATAAATATAATTTTATATAAAGAAGGGGAAGTAAATGTCACTATAACGGATCTCTGGAGGAGTATTTGTTGATGAGAGGTAGATGTAGCGAGGTGCTAATGTACACATAGCTTTAAGAACACGTCCAAAATACCAACTAACTGTTTGACCATAGTATTGGAATCATCTTTGTATTATGCGATTGCCAGAGTTATGAGTTATGGTGTATAGAAACATTTCACTCTCTCCTCAACACTAATATACTTAGAATCTTGGATGATATTTTCCCTTCGCAAGGTATTACAGGATGGGTTGCTCCATGCGAAGATTGTCCTTGTAACGGATAGGATGTTCATTTAGTAATTGCTACATATATTTGGCACCTTGGGGACTAGATGTTCGACAAGCAATTTTTTTTCCCAAATATGTTATATGGTACCATGCAATAGCAACAACAACTACTATGGGCTTTCGTCTTTAGATTCGTAGTCCATGGATAGAATTTATCAATTCTGACTTAAGTTCACAATAATCAATAAATCATCTCATAAACATGGGACCTTCTTGCAATAATCTAACAATGTCCTTGTTTATTAACAAGGAGGACAAAACAAGAATAACTTTGAACATTTGTAGCAAATCAATTACAAATATAACTACTAATCTCAAATCCAACTAATCACAAAATAATTATAAATAAAGTTGAACCAAGTTTGATGGCGTTCAGAATATTATGTTCTTGGCATCTAGAAAATAACAACTAGGTTATACTATTCACTAATTTTTTAACGTAACCAAGCCTCACGAATTCATCTTTTTAGTTTCTTAAATGCAACTCTATTATTTTCATCCTTCAAAACTTTTACTAGTTTCACCATCTCGACTGCAGAAAATTCTTGTAACTCTTACAATTCTTTTAAGCAAATGCCATAAGAACAATCTCCTTTAGTAACTTGCATCATCTTCTCTTAATCACAGTTAGTGATTCACTCTATTACCTTATCCTAGGCATTTGCAATACGCTGGCCAGAACCCAAGCAACTCTTCTTTTTATGGTGAGGGGTGGTTGATATGGTGATATGTTGGCTAATTTATAATGTGACTCTTCTTTGTACAGTAGTACCTATTAAAAGTTCGGGTCTTTATGTAAGTATTGAAAATAAATAAAAATAAAACAAATTCATATAGAAACACATATTATAATCTACCTTCAAATATCTCAGCCAATTGTTCGTACAATGTAAAGGGCTTATTTATATATTGTTTTGCTTCTGGGTTTGCCTACATATCAAAATACCATTTGTTGTTCATTATAAAAATTCTAAAACTCGAGTAACAGAAAAAAAACAATCAAGAATAACTAAATTTATAAAAACTAAACTTTGATAATAATCCTCCCAAACTTGTTTTGGAGCAAACACAAGTTGCAATGCATCATTCCACCCCAAGCCACTTTCTCCATGGATATCTTGGTTATCTTATATTGTTTTAATAATTGATTCTTACGACCCTTTAACTGTTGGACAGTGAATGTATATTAAAGTTACTATTAAATTTACTCATAATAGTTTTTCAAGCTTCTTTAGTCCCATCCAATATCACATAACTTGCCAAAATCATGTTGATGTTTAAGAGTTTCAACAAAAAACGCATCACGTCTTTGTGTTCAGTCGGCTCTGTTATAGTCTTGGGATCCATGAGCGGTAGATGCCATATTTTGACACCTAATTTTTTTAAAATTTTCATTATGTCTAAAAACATATGAAAGCGGTCATTAGGCAATATCAAGCGTTACCAAGCCATGGAAAGATGAGTAGATCATCCAATATGTTTATCTATTGTGATCTAACTTACCTTGGCATGGCCTCAATATCAATTAAAAAAATAAAAATTTACAAAATAAGACAAGACAAAAATGAGCATGAAGACAATAGTTATCAGCATAAAAAAAACTTGAGTTTTCAATAAGGTGAAATAAGAGACAGCCTAACTGCAAGTCGGCAAATATACCAATAACCAAGACGTATCTGAATCATGTTCCAAAAAATTCAGAGTTGCATGCCATACATATGATGAACAAACAATCTAAGAAATAAATTATCAAAACATATAACAACATATACTAAAAATTGAACTACTTTAAACTATTACAAAACCAAAAAGTTCAGTCAAATTCAAATTTACACAAAAACGTACCTTGCAACATATATAAATAAATCCCACCAATTTCATAAATGAGTTTCTTATAACCAAATAAACAAGCCATAAAGGGCTTTAAAAACTTGTCTGAATATGAAAAAACATAAAATTAGCATGTTGGAGAATACCTATTGTAGGACTAACATGCCTAGGTCATAGCTTGGCTAAGATTCCGGTGAAAGTCAAAGTTCGCCAAGGAGGGTAGCCTCATGTCCCAAAATCATAGAAAACATTCAGGGCATTACTATTCTTTTGATTAAAGAAGAGAAACCTTCTGCAACAAGATTCATCCCTAAAAATAAATTTCCTTCAAAAGTGAAAATTAGTGGCATGCAATGCAACAAAAAAACTATAGAAAGATTTTGATTTATGAAAATGTCAATGATTCTATCCCCATGAAAATTAGTGCCATGCATTGTAGGAAAAAAACTATAGAAAGATTTTGATTTATGAAAACATCAATGATTCTATCCCCATGTATATTTGAATACTTGAACAAAGAAGAGAACTCATTATTTTATCCTTAATACCTATGTAACTGAAAGAAACTATCTAAGAACACAATTAACATGGGGAAAAAAACTATCAAATCACAGAGAACATGAAATAATTATTCATGTCAATGGCAGATAAGAAGGAATGAAAAGATGTCATCGGAAATTATTGTGTATGCTGGATAGATAGTGACCAACTCTCATCACATAGTGGATAACCTAACCATACTTAGGTTATTAAGTCAAGTTTTTACCACCATTAGAACCAGTTTGTTGATATTAAGTCAAGTGTTTACAACCATTAGAACCAGTTTAACAAAACGAGAGAGAGAGAGAGAGAGAGAGAGAGAGAGAGAGAGAGAGAGAGAGTAGTACTACTAGTAGTTCGTTACGTTACTTAACTTAACGTAACGACGACGAACCTAACCTAAACCTTAACCGTACCGTACGCCGTACGTACCGTACCTACCCTACCCTA
>NW_006499883.1:5370989-5382878 GCF_000471905.2 Amborella trichopoda | reverse complement strand
AAAAAACAAAAAACAAAAAAACAAAAAAACAAAAAAAACAAAAAAAACAAAAAAAACAAAAAAAATAAATAAAAACCAAAAAAAACAAAAAAAAAATTAATGTTATTCATAGAGAAAAAAAATTATGTTATTCATAGAGCCACCTTACATCAGCCATTTTAACTCAAAAATCCACCTCCAAGCAAATAAATTACATCCAATTGAGTATATTTTTTTATAAACAACAATATAAAGAATCAAAACCCTAAATTATGAACACATTATCATCAATAAATCAAATCAAATCGATTAAATTGAGCAAAAAAAAAAAAAATAGCAGTTCTTCACAGACAACAGTCATTGAATGTAAAAAATGAAGCTCAAATTGAATAAATCATATCAAATTGAATACATCTGATTATAAACAAGACTATAACGATTAAAAACCCTAGAAATCTAACACATTATTTGTAATATATCGTGAACAAATAATCGAAAGGCGGAAAAAAAAAAAATTAGTAGAAATGTTTTTCACAGACATTACTGTGTTCATCTAAAAAACCAAGCTGTAATTGAGTAAATTAAATAAAATTGAATATGGTAAATGATAAAAGACGCGATAAAGATTTAAAACCCTATAAATGTAACTCATTATTTTCAAAATATGGACTGAAATTGATCAAATGGTGGAAAAAAAAAAAAAACCCAGAGTTCTTACCTGGTTTCGTGAACCCGTGGCTTCAATCTCCAAATTACTCTGTTTTTCTCAAAGATTATCACAAATTCATAACAAAATTTTTTGATGAACACATTTACGATCAAAATGCCTAAAAAATTTCACAGATTCATGCCCTATTTGGCATGAAACAAAAGGAAAGGCGGAAACCCTAAAACCTCAACTTTCATGATCCAAAAACACGAAATGTCTTCACCATTTAATCCATAAAAAGGCTGAAAAAAGCTGCATAAAGCCTGAATATTCGATCACAAAGCAAAAAAAACAAGAAAAATGATCAAAAAATGACAAATTTTGAAGAATCTTGTGAAGAACATTATGCAGCCCGTGTTCTTCACGAGACTCGCCGATTCCGTACAGTGAATCGGCGAGTCACTGTACAGAATCGCCCGGTTCTCTCTGGAACGGGGCGATTCTATGTAATTTGCCAGAACCGACACGTCCAGTGCCGATTCCTGAGTCGAACCGGGCGGCGTTTTTTAAACACTGGTTTGACCAATGAATCCTTAGCGAATTGGTCTTGGTGGTCCACCAAGTTCTATTAAACATAATACACACCGTCGTCGGACCTTGATTGAAAGAAAAGTCGAAAAACGTTAATCAATTGTAAGTCCACATGTTGATTGTCTTTGAGATATGTAGTAATTATATTAGGGATCCTAAGTAGATGATCATGTATGACTAGTACATTTTATCAAAAAAATGAAGGGTGTGGTTTATGTGAGTTTGCAACCTTGGACAATCCAATTAAGGCGCACCTCCAAATTTGACCATACCATGTAATTTTGGAATAAGAAATTTTTACGATTATCTCATAATCTATATTTATATCTAAATATAAAATTTTAAACTTCAAAAATGGATAAAATCAAGTAGATCTATAAATATATGAAAATCTTGAAAATGGACGGTCTAGAAAATGTGTTGCAAGATGCGTTATTATTAGGACTCCAACTCTCTTTTTTTTTTTTTTTCATATTCATATATCTCGATGTCGAGATGATCAATTAGAGGGTTTTCAATATAAAAACAATCTTTTCCCATAGGTTTTTGAGATGCTTACGTATTTCTAAATTTTAAAGTATATGAACTTTTTTAAAAAACGAATGCCTAATTTTATGACCGTTGACGTTGGATGGATTTCTACCACATGCTATAATAGACGCAAGGCATGGCAAATCAATCGCATGTTTGCCCTTTAGATTTGGATGTCATTTCTATCATATAGCCTTTAGATGCTATAGACCATTCATTCCTCAAATTTATCTGAAAGCCTCTTTCTATACTTTACAAGGTATAATATATGAAAGGATGATGTAAAGAAGGATTTTGTAGTGGGTGTGCCATAAAATATTGACTAGTTTTATCAAAGTTTAATTATTTCATTTTCCTATTCCCACAGTTTAGTGTACTAGCAAAGCACTCGATGCTGCAGATGATTCCTGCCCATTAAATTGATTCGGAGTGGGACCATAGCTTTGATCAAGCATATTTTGAAATCACTTCATCCATAATTGGCCCTTTAAAAAAGTGAGTTTTTGAACTTTTTAATTGGGTTGGTGAGACGAGGAGCTAAAGTCATTAGAGCACATGAGTTCACTTAATGATTGTTCCCCTCACCTCGCCATGGAAATTGAGAGCTGAAGGCAATTTAAAATGCATACCTTTTAGAACAAACAAAATCAGAGGTGATTACTTGCAAATTTCTCATGTTCAATTTTCTATTTGAGTTGTGTGGATTATTATTGAAAAGCAAACAAACATTCATGAAAATTTAGAAATCACCAAAAACTAGTTTGTATTGAATTTGAGAAAGAATATATCACATCTTTTATGTAAGCCTTTTATGTAAGAAGAATGAGCGGCCAATAAATGAGCAAAAAAACATTATCCTTTAAGGGCATGTTCAGTATGTGTAATACTTTTATGAAAGTGTTTTCACATGAAAAGAGTCCCTTATGTGATTCGATGTGAGAGTTTTTTTACATCAATTGGTCACAACATGTTTTTTTCACATCAATTGATAGCCAATTAGTGTGGAAGAAATCCCACATCTAATCACATGAGCAAGTTCTTTCTTGCACGGACGTATTTTCATGTGTACCAAACATGCTTGTTGTTTTAGAAATGTAGGCCATTAGCCACCAAACGAAGTTAAAGCAAAGTTATCTATTTGTCAAAGGGATTGCATACTATGATACCATTTATCTTTCTTATAAGGTGGTCATAATTACTCATAGTCATTAGATGTCAAATTGGATGGCTTGGGGCGTGTCACAAAGTTTGAAAAAAATTTTGAACTTTAAGTCTAGTCAATAACATACTCACAACCACCGATTTTAAAATTCAAAAGACAAAAGTAATTTTCATATTCTTGTGCTTAAGTTAAATTGCCTCTTTGTATATTTTTGCATCAATGTCTTATTGTTTGTGTACTACTTGAACTTAAAAATTTCTTGGAAAAGATATAAAATATATTGGGGCTAATCACTACCTTAAGTCTGCCTTTAAATCTATATGAATTAGTGATTTAAAAAATGTCGTGTCGACACGGCATCACTCAGTCTGAGATTCAGTCACCCATTCTGATTCTATGTATATAAAGGAAAATGGTTGAGTCTAAAAGGGAATCGGTGATTCCACAACAGTAAAACAACTATTCTGTATAGTCAAATGGTGATTCAGACCGCCAATTCATCGATCTGGACTAATTTTTTGCCGGTTCATTGTTTTTTATGTGTTTTTTTCACCGGTTCACTATTTTTTTTGCACAGTAAAAGGCAATCGAGACCGCCGATTCACCGATTCGGACCGATTTTTGGGTTGCCCAATCCAGGTCACCGATCCATTTTTAAGTCACTTATATGAATTATTTAATGATTTGAAAAAACCCAAAATAGTTTTTTCTACATTTTTAACTATGGAGACATATTCAAATGCTTTTTGGATAAGTATGGTTAGGCAAATTAGACATATTCAAACGCTTTTTGGACAATTTTGGTTAGGCAAAGCTGGTATTAACTTGCCTATAAATGCCTAACATGCGTTATTTGAGAGAAGCGTGAACCAGATCAAATTGTATATCATGTTCAACGAATTTCAAACAGTCAGAAATCAAAACCCACATACAATTATTATTTCAGTAGCTTTTCCTATTCATATTTCAGACAATTATTTTCAGTAGCTTTTCCTATTCACATTCCATATCTTGTATTTTCAAGTGAAAGTACGAGAAAAAGCAAAAGATAATAGTATGGATGCTAGATGGATTCAATACTGTGATTGTGAACGATTTGTTTAAAACCAAAATCGCAATAGAAAAATGAACATGGGAATCAGCAGCTGTCAATATTCAATTAGAAAAAAAATTCTACTGTGAAAAAGAAAGAACATAGTGCTCGCATGGAATCATTAACTAAGAGAGAACCATACTCAAGTACTCTCTAAAAAAGACACGGCATCAAAACAGTCATAGGATATTTTTCAATATAACTCTCAAAGAAATGTGATCTTTGGTTTGCCACGAGGACCATAGCATAATAGAAATTCATCCACAAAGAAAAGGTAGAAGGACTCAATAATTGCATAGCATCAATAATTTCGCCCCGGAAGTGGACAACAAAAAGAAGGAACCAAGATAAGCAAGAAATCAACAAATATGCATGTTTCACACCTCATGGAGGTACATGATATTCTCATCTAGTGGCTACATTCATAGGTTGAAAGGGAAGGATATGATTGTTTGCCCTTCCTAGGAAGTGGTGTACTAGCACTAGTACTCCTATCCACTATTTTTTTTTTTCTTTTCGAAAAACTCATTAAAAGTTTGCTGGCTATCAATTTATCAAAATTGATGTACAAGCTAGTATTGTGAAATAAAAAAGAAGGAAAAAGTTTATATAAGATTGACATCTTAAAGTGTAGAATTAAGGTGCATTGAAAAGGTTGTTTTGATGTTGAAAAACATCGAATTGATCATCTCGGCATTGAGATGGAGAGAAAAAGGGATTTTCAAATCCTAAAAATAGTACATCTTTGTAACACATTGTCTGGAGCATCCATTTTCAAGATGTTCATGCATTTATAGATCTGTTTGATTTGAACCATTTTTGGAGTATATAACTTTAGGAGTAGATATAAAAATAGATTATCACACCATCGTCAGAATTATCAACACCAAAATACATCTCATGACAAAGTTTGGAGGTGCACATTACTTTGATTGTTTAAGGTCACAACCTTATGTAAACTACCCAAAATATATAAGTCCCTATTTTGTATGGACTGGATCTTTGCAACAATTCAAATGGTTCCCCTTCGAAAGATATAAGATGGTTGTTATGGTAAAAGCTATATAACTCTAACCATATCTCAACCAATGTCGTCAATTTTAATTTTAACTTTAAAAATAAACTATATTCAACTTTATTTTATGATTATTCATATTAAATTTTCATGGATCAGCATATATGTGTTAGTCTACTGGTAGCCAGAATCAATCACTGTTATACTTTTATTAATATCATTTGGGGTATTATAGCCCTTAAGTAAAAGAGAAAAAGGGTTTCTTACGGAGCATGCAATAAACCTCAATGATTTATATATAAGTTGATCAAAGAGATGTAGTGACCACCTTTTTAGGGCCACACCTTTGTGATGGCTAGGGATTTCCAAGTGAGATGGGTTCCAGGGAAGAGACATGCCCTCTCAGAGAGAAACGATTTTCCCACAGGATTTTAGGTTGTATCACTTTCTATTTGCATAGAAATTCTCATGGTTGTTCTCAAGGTTGTCTTTGTGGTTGTGCTATAGCAGTGAGAATGATGGAAGTGATTGACAGAGTTGGTCAGGCAAGATAGAGGCTTTAGAAGAAAATCAGTTAGGTTTTGCCAATGGTTAGAGAGAGCTATCCCTTGTAACCCAAAATTATAAGTCACATTGATAGTAGACTTAAATTTGCTGAGGTAGTGGATGTAGCCTTTCTCAGTGAACCATGTAAATTTTTTGTTACTTTGATATTACCTTCATGTTTGTTTTATTTTTTGCACCCGACTTGTGGTTGTATCGTTTATTTTGCATTTAGCCAACTATATACATGATCCTAAGAGAGATGCGATATTTAGGGTTCTCACATGTGAGGGTATCTCAAGAATGCAATAAGTAGTATCAACACTCAAGATAAGTATAATAATTTGGCAAAATGACATATTACAAGTTTGAACAAGAGAAGTTTGATTGGCAGAAAGACTTCGAACTTTGGAAATAAAAAGTTTGTGACAAGTTCATAATATATTGATGCAACAAGGTCGATATAAAGTACTACAAGGAAAATCCATGACATGATGATTGGAAAGAATTTGATAAGAAGGGTCTCACCACTATTTGCATGTATTTAGTGGATGAAAAAATATTTGATATAATAGAAGAAAAGTTGACAACAATTTTATGAAAAAGCTAGAAATCATGTCCAATAAGATATCTCATAAACCAAATTTTATTAAAAAGAACAATATAATGAGAAGTTATAACGATAAAAGAATGCTTGAATAAGTTCGACAACATAATTTGTCAACTTGATATTATTGGGGTGAAGATGGAGGATAAAGATAATATAGTGACATTGCTTTGTTCATTGCCTAAATATTATATCTTGTTCCTACCTTCATTGTTGTAATAAGGAGGAACTCTCAAATTGGATTTAGTTTGTAGAACCCACTTCGCCGATAACCTTGAAAAGAGGGTATCAATGGATGGATAGTTTGAGGGGTTCAAGGGTGAATTTTCTACTGGACAGAGGTAATTAAATAAACGACGTGGTTTATTTAGATCAAGGTCTCAATTCGAATCAAAGTCGATGGGGGTCTTATAACAAAAGTGGATATCTAGTTCTATTGAAAGCCCATCTATGCAAAGATAATTTCATGGGAAGGAAAAGAGAAAATTCCTCACATTGTTATGGATTGGAATAAAAAAGGTGAAATCATGGGTGAGGTCCACCAAGTTAAAGAATCAACATTTAGTTATATTTAAAATAAAGTGCGGATGGTAGAATACAACTTCATGTACTATCAAAGTGATTTTTGACAGTGGAGCCACATATCATATATATTGCTACAAAATGTGATTTGATAACTATCAACCTAAGGTGGTTTGGCAACAATAGGTAAAATAATTCAATAAGTGAGACAGTGGGGTCATGTTCAGCTCATATAAAAATGTATAATGGGATAGTTTGAATGCTTCAAAATCATATATAATAGGAATTTGATTTCACTTTGGATTTTGAAGCTTCCATAGATATACCAGGCAAAGTTTCAAAAAGGGGCTCTTGGCTTCCATATATATATATATATATATACCAGCACCACTTTTGAAGCAAATCCCACTCCTTGGTCTTTCTCCGTAGAAGGCAATTTTAGAGAGAGAGGCATCAATAGCAGTAATTGGTGGCCAATGGTTTACCGCTCTTGGGCGGCGGTAGAGAGAGAGAGGCATAACAGCAGTAATGGATAGAGAGAGAGACATTAACAGCAGCAATGGGTGGCTAATGGTTTGCCGCTCCTTTGTCGCAGTAGGGCCGAGAAGCCCTTTCAATCATAAAAAAACAGAGAGAGAATGTCTTATTAACGACGCGGCCGAGGTCGGCAACCATCTTTTTTTCTTTCCATTTTCCAGGAAAAAAACGATAGTTGTGTATGAGAGACCGATAGAGACAGAGAGATGGTTGTGTATGAGAGACCGATTGAGACAGATAGAGAAAGATAAGATGGTTGTAGACTTGAGGGGTGGAGGACTGAAGGTAAAGCTAATTCGTCTTCTTCTGATAAATGGAAGTAGTTAATTCTTCATGATTCTTTTAGCAAACCATTTAAGCTTTTATAGTTTGTGATTCATGATAGATGTGTCTTAAAATGGATAAATAATTCTAATAATTTGGTTGACGTCCATCCATGTTAACTAACTCGTAACAAATCAGTCGCTGACGAATAGACGAGCATGATAAGATAGATTTAAAACTTAATTGGATGTGAATAATCAAAAACATAAAAATAATTGAAAATACTAATACTTTGTAATGACGGATAACAATTACAAGAAAGAGGGAGAAAGTGATTACAATTTTTTTCCTAGTGTTTTAGAACTCGGATAGATCGGTATTAGTTTGCCAGATCGGCGATTTGGATTGGGTCTGGATAGTCCAAATCGGTTATTCAGGAAATAATAAAATAAAATAAAAATGAAGATATAGATTTATGGGGGGTGGGAATTTAGAGGGGATTTAAAAAACATCAAGCCTAAATAAAAATTTAAAAAACATATATAAAAGGGTATCAGGGGGGTAAGCGAGCCGGGACTCGATCTTGACCGATCTCCATCCAAATCAACGATCTGGATTAGAAATCTTTGGGTTCTTAGACACTGCTTTTTCTTAACAGAGGAGAGAGAGAGAGAGAGATGTGATGTTTTCTTCACATTGTGAGGAGCATATAATCGGAGAGAGATTTACCCGACGTTGATGGCGAGAAAAATTACACAAAAATTGATGGTTCAACAAACTCATTGAGAAGTAAAAAATAGTCTCACTTTGATAGTGAAACATGTTGAATTGGGGAATAAAAACAAATACTTAGGGTCTCAATAACAAGTATAAGTCGTTCTCGCGTTGATAGTGAAACCTGAAACGAATTCATGGAGGTGACTGTTTCGGAGAATGAGGCCAAGAAGGTCTCTGTATACAACCCTTTTGATTGCGTCAAAAACAGAAGTGAGATTTGAACGAGTCATGTTGACTCGCTTGAGCAAGCGTGGAAAGCGACCTAGGACATCAGTATTGTCGTCCCTTTCAATATGACGACACTTAAAGCGTCTTGTTTGATTCGGGTACCATATCATTCAAGTATTAGGGCTGGCCATGGTTGGGCATGGGCATCAAGGCCCCAGCCCTAATCCCAACAAGGCCGTCTTGAGCTTGGCTAGGCTTAGACTTTGCTGAAGAGGCTCTGGCCTTTAGGCAAAGGTTGGGCCGAGCCAAATACACTACAAGAAAAAAAAATCAAGGCAAAAGTAAAAAAAGAGACGGGTGGGGCAGGGGCCGGGGCCGGGGCCGGGCCGGGGCTCTATATAAACTTTTCCCTAGATTGAAATCTGATTGAAATGGCCGAGCCGGCTTGGCCCTATCACTGACCAATTTACCTGATCGAGCCGGTTTTCTAAACACTTTGCAAGCATTAACCTTCGTTAACAAAGTTGCACTGCAATGCCATTCACAAACACCTCCTCAACCGTTAGAAGTTGAGATGGCTAAGTAGTGTGGACCTTGAGAAGACGGTGAGGTGCGCTAGTGCTGTTAACCGGCGGTGCTCGAGATTACACGCCTAGACCTGAAACCATGTAGGGAAGGACAGAACACAGACTGACTAGAAAGTTATGTTTAGGCCCCAAATGGGGCTCGTCCCGAATTTATGATGTTGAGGCCCAAACTCGAAAAAATTAAGGCGAGCTGTCGGCCCAAAAACTTCTTCGGGCCTACCGAGCCAGGTCCACCATCCTTAACATGTGCCTCAACTCGTGATCTGAAACTGGGCCCAACCCAAAGGTTTGCTGACTAGACCGGGCCCATTAACCGCCCCAATTGGCACACTCAACTGTGTCATCTAGCAACCATTTCATACTGAACTAGTATTAGTTCACTAGTTGCATCAGATAGGTCCACTCGAAGGTCAAGCAAATAAAAGAAACCAAACCAGCCCAATATTCCTTCTTTTCCACTTATTTTTATTATTATTTTAGTATAAGAAGCTCAAGCTTATCCTCGAAAAATCGTTGTCTTCATCGACGTCTCCGCTGAATCATTAATAGAAAAGCATTGTCAAAAAAGCCTTGGTCTTATTTGAATTATTCATTTCTAAATTCTAACAATAAATAATTCTAATAATCAAAGAGGACCAACCAAAATTTCCAAAACCTTCAAGATAATCTTTTCTAAAAAATTTCCGAATTGGAATTGCTCCATCCAGATTGGAAATAACCCAAAGGCAATTTGGTTCTTGGGATGAGTCGCCAATTTATATGTCATATATGATCGCATCCCTTTGGAGCATATTGTGCAGCTACTTCCTCAGTCAAAGGATCTACTTGGGAGGATCTTTTTTAGTCTAGAATACTGGAAATTACCTAAGAATCATTATATGAATATTTTCATAGGAAAAAGCATTTGAAACTTGACTTTTCTAACACTTACATCTCGCCCATCCAAAATTAGGCAATCTCTGTTCAATTTTGAGACATTTTTATCTAGTACATATAAAGCTCAAATTCATAATTTTTTTTTTTAAGCGAAAGTAAGACTACTAGTTGAAGAGGTTACATCCCCAAAATTTGAGGTCATAAAAAATATATTAAATTTTATTGGAAGAAATAAATGGGTCGTATACTTCTGATGGAGGACAAAAATTTTCAAGTATATAGTGTATTAACATTAGCTTTTAAGGTGCACGTTAACTGTCGGTGTGGTTTGTATAAGGTTCCAACCTTAAACAATGAAAATAAGGAACATTTCCAAATTTTATCATGAGATATAATTTTGGTGTCAAAATTTCTTGGGATGGTCAGATCAAGTAAATTTAGACTCCAAAAATGGTTCAAATTAAGTAAATTTATAAACACATAAAAATCTTGAAGATGGACGTTCCATATAATTTATTGCAAGATGCACTATTTTTTAGATTCAATAATTTTTTTTCCCTATATTTATACATCTCGATGTCAAGATAATTAATTCGAAGATTTTCCAAACATGTTTTTATGATAAATTTTGTTTTTGATGCACCTTAGTTCTACATTTAAAGTTGCAACCTTATATAAAGGTTTTCCTTCACTATAAAATCTTTTAGGTTAATATAATAACTTTTAAGGTGCATTGTATAAGGTAGGTGTTGCAACCTTATATAAAGGTTTTCCTTCACTATAAAATCTTTTAGGTTAATATAATAACTTTTAAGGTGCATTGTATAAGGTAGGTGTTGCATATCTCTTAAAAAGCAATAAGCAACCTCTACCCTCAGTAAATTCCACTCGATGTGGTTTGAATATATAACTTCATTTCTTATCGTTCACCCCACTAATCGGGATTTTAGAATACTATTTCTAATACTAAATTTTAGCTACTCGTTTCTTGGTGATTTTTTAAATTTGGGCCAATACAAAAATAATATTAATCTTCGAACTTGTAATAAAATCAAACAAAAACCATGAATAGTGATTTATAAAAGAACTACAATTTATACCGGTCAAAATAAAATTACTATTTTCAAGAGGAAATGTACAGAATGATTTTACGATCAATTTTGATCAATTAGGGGATTGCCAATGACAAGACTTGAATTGATCATCCAAGATTAAAGGATCACATCAATCGCTTCAAGGTCGCATCAATCGCTTCAATTTTGTATTCTATTCGATCCATTGGAGTCATTTCATCGCCAGTTGTAATTATTCATGCCAATAACGTCCACAATAAAACCAAAAAGGGCATATAGCATAAAGCCAGCACTGCCCCATGGGATTAATCTCATTCAAGTTTTACAAATAATACATTTTGCAAGACAGACCGTTTAATATAAAGATATATAGATTTGATTGATTTGAACTATTTTTTAATTTAAAATTTTAAAATAAAAACAAAAATAAATTATATTATCATCATACAAATTTTTGACACTAAAATTATATCTCAAGACAAGAGGTGAAAGTGCATCTTATTTTGATCGTTTAAGGTTGCACCCAAGTTATATTGTTTAAGGCTACAACCTTAGAAAAACTATACACTATATCCGTTACAAAAAAACATTTATATAAAGTAGACACTTTGATATATAGAATTAAGGTGTATCTTTAAAATCCGTTGAAAAATGTTATTTTGACGTTGAAAAACCATTTAATTGATATCTCAACATCAAGATTAGTAATCATGAAAAAAAAAAACATATTTCTAGCTCTAAAATTAATACATCTAGTAACGCATTATTTATACATGGTCCATTCTCAAGATTTTCATGTGAGAAAAAATATTCTTAGTCCCATAGGAGTAGAATGTCCATTTACTCCCTAAAGTGAAATTTAAGATCTCAAATTTTGAAGATATAACTTTAACTCATAGAGATCAATAAAATTAT
>NW_006499883.1:5345775-5370969 GCF_000471905.2 Amborella trichopoda | reverse complement strand
CCTATCCCCCTGTGTTGCCTTGCCTCCACGACTTATATACTTTGAAAAATAATAACACACAATTAAATAGAGACCATCTTAAATTTAGAAGATAAAACCTAAGTACTAAAAAACTCAAATTTTAATTTTTTTTAGAAAAAATTATCAAGTATTCTTTAAAGGGTGTGGTTTGCATAGAGCCTACGAAAAAGGTGCGGTTTGCATAGAGCTTAGGCTCTAGACAATCAAATTAGAAATTACCTTCAAATAGTGTAAAAAAAATGTGATTTCATTATTGAAAATATTTATGATAGCTTTAAAATATATTTTTATATTTATTTATAAAGTTTAAAGCTTTAAAAATAGTATAGATCTAAATATCGATAAAAACTTGAAAAATCTTGAAAATTTACCGTCCAAAAAAGTATTACAAAATAGACTACTTCCAAAACTTAGCAATCCATTTTTTTTTCATGTCCTTGCATCTCTTGATGTCGAGATGATCAATTTGAAGATATTTGAGCATCAAAACTACCCTCTTCTAGTAAAAATTTTGAGGTTGGCTCCAATTTGATTGTTTAGAGCCTCGGCTCTGTATAAACTTTTCCCTTCTTTAAATGGTTCCCAAAATTTCAAATTGAAAAAAAAAAAGGAAAATCTCCCTAAGGAGGTCTTGTGACTTCTTGTGTCCAATTGAAGAAATCTATTGTATACAAAGAAACCAGTTACCACAATTATTTGTACCACGTCCTGAGAATTTTGTCCAAAATCCAAACTACATACTCCAATTAAAATTTAAAACCGTGCTTTGTACATCATCAAGTGTACACCTTATACACCATCTTATAATTACACTTTAATATCACCTCACTGCAACCCCTTCTCTACAATATTCAATACTTACACTTGAGCTCTTTCTCAAACCAGAGTAGCACAGGCAGAGGTCTGAGGATCCCACATAGCAGGCAACAGGTACTTGCGGCCATTAACTCCATTAGCGTTATAACTCGCACCAGTCACCTTATCCACCAACAAATCCCCTGGGTACCCAGGGTAAGCCCCCTTCCCGAACATCCCGGTGCACGCCGACACCGCTTCCAGCGGTGCGGTGGCTGGCCCTTGAAAGTACCCGCTGTTAAATGGATTTGTCACTGTCCCTGCCGTGAGCGTTGCCAAATTGATCACCATCCCGTCCACGCCCACATCGCCGTTGGGGGCCACGAGGGGTGGGGTCTGGGGCCCGTACATGGGCTGGTGGAAGGGCCAGGCGCACTGCCCCGGGCACTGCAGCTCGGAGTTGCCCACCCAAATGTAGGCAAACCTGGAGCCGGCACCCAGTGCCGAGCCGTGGGTCCCACAGCGGCTGGAGCAGAAGCCCTCCACCGCGACATCCTTGGCCGTGAGCACCACGCTGATCGCGTTTCTCTGTCCGCCCTTGGAAGCCAGAGCAACCAATTGTTTGGAAGTCAGGGTTTTACCGAGAGGGTAAGAGGAGTGGAGGAGCTGTTTGCCGAGAGCAACGGTCGTCGTGCCCGGGCGAACGGATTTGTACTTCTGGACAGTCTGCCACCAGGAGGCAGCCGACGGGGAGGCGGAGGGGGACGACAGAGAGCGGATGAAGTCGGTGATTATGGCGTGCTGGGCGGGGGTGAAGTAGCCATACCAGATGAGGTTGATGGAGAAGGTGCCTTTGAGGAGGGGGCCGTTGTGGTACTTGAGCACCAGGGGCTGTTCTTCTACCAGAGCAGCGGGCTTCGATTCGGAGCTCTGTATACATGAAAAGCTTCCTATCATGTACAGTAGGAAGAGGAAGTGAGCTCGATTGAGCTTTGGAAACACAGAATCCATGGCGAACCAAACTTTAGAAATCAGGTGTAAAGCTAGAGAGAGAAAGTTTGAGAGGTTGTTGCAGGATATGAGAGAGAGAGAGAGACAGAGAGAGAGCGGATTGGTGTAGTGTTTAGAGTGAAAGGGGAGGGGTTCATATAGTGAGGGTGGCGATTTGGTAAAGCAGAGGGAGGGCCAGCTGTTAGCTCGCTAGTGTCCCTGTACGCGCGTTACACGTGGGTTTGACCGATTGGGTGAAGGACGAGAGATGATTACAGGCTGGAAGTGACAATGAGGGGGAACTTGTAGAAAACGGGGGCGCGGGGGGTTGACGTGGAGACCAAGGCTCCTCGCTACTTGATAGAGGATAGGAAGAGCTCGCTACAATTACCATTTTGCCCGTCTGTCCACTAAGGCCCGACCAAAATTCGCCTTAGCTGGGCCGCCCAATAGTTACTTTCCAAGGGCTCCTAGGAAATTTCCTTTTGGTCCCACGTAAAAGACCGACGCGGATATTAGTTGGGCCTGGTAACCGGCCGGGCTCGCGCCTTATCAGCTTTGGCACTAGCCGGGCCATCCCTAACCTCACCAAAAGAGGCCCCGGCATAGGCTTGACCCTAGTCCTGTCAAGTCCGTGCCAGGCCAGGTTAGGCTAGATAAAAGTAAACATAAACCAAAGAAAATTGAAGAAAGAAAAAGGGTTGGGCTAGGCCCAACTTGCTGGCCCTGTCGTAGCGAAGCCCAGGCCACAGGGCCTGATGACCCAACCTTAGCCTAGTCTTTGGTCCACACCCTAGTTTTTTATGGTCAAACTGACTAGGACGGGCTTGAAAACTCGAACCATTGCCAACCCCTAACAGGGTACACTTTAAAAAGACATCTGCATAGACGATGCATTACAAAAACAAATTTCCGGCCCGATTTGGAAACAAACGGATCCAGCCCCATCCTAACACTAATTTTCAAAAACTGATTTGGACACAAACCGATCCGCCCAATTCTCCTATTTCTCATGCGTCTCCGCCAACTTAAAAGACATCTGGTGTAGATTACATCCACAAATTTTGGAGAGGCAACCGAAACAGGAAGCCCCCTTTTCACCTACCCCCCCCCCCCCCCCGCCCACCCTCTATTCCAACCTTCTCTCTTTGCAAATAATTCAAAAATCTTCTTTACTCATTCTTTCACCATGTCCTCTCCCCCAACTTTAAAACTATGAGAGATATCAAGATTTTGGGCATTTTTTAAGCTTTTTAAGAGAGATCCACATTTGGTTATCTGCGGAGTGCCAAACAAATTCATAAGGAATTCCACTTTGAATCATTTTAATACGGATGACTCGTTCCTCGTTCTTTGTATTTGGGTATGATTTGCACCATTCAAATTATTTGGATGAAGCAAATCTTGTTGAACACAAGATCAAGTACAGGCTCTCCCACATTAGATATTTTTTAATATGAAACAAAAGTATTTAAGTTTTTAAAATATTATATAAAAGGAAAAAATTCTTGTTAATCTATAAGCTGATGGAAAAGTGTAAGCCCAACAATCTGAGCTGATTTGATGGTCAGGACCTCATTTTAATATATAATTTTAATATTTTTTCTACAATTTTAAATCATATGAAATTTGAGGCATCCATTCTTCTCATTAAGATGCATTTAATAAAAATATTAAAAAATAATTCACAAAAAATAAATTGATTAAAATACCTTTGAAAAGTTTTGGAGTATTTTGAATTTTTTTTTCTTGTGAATTTTTTTAAAAATATTTTTTATAGATTTTCATATTTTTAAAGAACAAACGCTTAAAATTTTAAGTGACTTGAATTTGTAAAAAAAAATAAAATTAAATTAAAATACGAAATGTAATCGTGACCATTAAATTGCCACAAATTCAATCTGAATCATTGAGTTAATACTGTAGATGCTAGCTAGCGGGCTAATCTCATATTCTCTTTATATGAAAATATTGTGCCTCTGGTATCACAACATACACAAAAAATGATGAATACATATGCCATGTTGCATAGGCATTTCCCCTTAAGTCAAAAGTCTCAAAGACCAAATTTAATATTTCTTTAATTCTCTTTGAAAAAATTAAGTTGAGAAATATATCTTTGTCCATAGCTGCTACTAAATGTTCCTCGGTGCTAGAAAAGTATACAATGAAACCATTTACTTTTGGTACAAGGTTGTCACAATTAATCTTGACCATTCAATGTGAAATTGGATAAATGTATTTATTCTATTGACCAAACTCAAACTATAAAAAAAATGTTTTCAAAATTTGTAACATACCCAAGCTATTAGATTTCACATCAAATAATTATAAGTACTTGTGATCTCCTTGTATCAAAGAAAATGGTCTATACAATCCCCCTCAATACTATATTTTCCTTAATATTTTCCTTCTTTCGTGTTAGTTACGTGAAGGGTTCAAAGCAAGCAAATCCAAATTAGAAGTACAGCATGTGAATGCATTAACCCTTAATAAGGCTTCACCAGAATAAAAACAATCTTATTTAAGATCATAAGGATTGATGTGCGGTGGAACAACTAGAGATTGGAACGATACATTTCTAGTGCAAGCCCTTTAATATAATTTGAAAGGGTAGTTTTATATTATATGACATTAATGATGAACTTAGAATTTACTGCAATAAAATATTAAACTATAAGATGTTATTATGTGTTCCAAAATAACTTACTATAAATATTTTATATAATTTAAGAAGAGTAATGATCCTACGAGGCCCTCTCACATCCATATGTATAGGATCCCAAAGAATCATCATTAAATATGACACACATTTCTAGAAAAATTGTCACATGGTGTGGGATTTGACTTTTCAAAAGATCTGTACTAAATTTAATGGTGATCTTTTGAAGTCCTACACACATGGATGTGAGAGGGTTTCATATGATCATTACTCATTTAAGAATAACATTTTTGTCTTTTTAAAATTTCACTAAATTTCAAATTTAAAAAGATTCTTTTGACTTTTTAACCGATAAAGTAACTTACAATTATAAATATACCCTTTTTAAAATTTTCAATTAAAGTATGATTAACATAATTTTTATATTTGCAACAACATTTTATTCAAAAAAATTCAGAGCAAAAAATTCTAAATCTACAACTAATATAACATGATGCATTCTAGTATATCCCAATTTTAAAACCTACAAAAAAAAAAAATTGTAAAAGCCCCCCCCTCCAATGGACTTTTTACACACTTTATCCACCCAACTTAGTTCATTTTTTTGGATGAAAATACCATTCCCTCACATAACAAATTATTTTCGTTGGAGAGGGCAGTAAGGCATTTTGAACAGGCGTTCCGACGATTATTTTTGCTGGAATGACCGATCAAGCGTTTCATGGTGGCTGTTCAACGATTTTTTTTTTTGCTGGAATGGGCTGTTCGCCGTTTTGAAGTTGCAGTCCAAGAGGCAGTCCGACGTTTTGATATGGCGGTCCGAACTGGCAGTTCGCTGTTTTGAAGTAGCGGTCCGACGCTTTGAAGTGAGCAGTCCAGCGTTAACACGACGGTCCAACGTTGTACAAGTGCAGTCCGACGTTTTCTTTATTGATATCCGAAAATGATTTGTTACATGAGGGAAAAGTCTTTTTTTGAAAAAAAAAAAAACTTTTTATATAGGGTATTTACCAGGAAACATGATTTTTTTTTGGGAAGTTGCTAAGAAACGTCGAGTGAAGGTAAAGTGGTAAAAAATCCATTTTGGGAGGGGTTAGCAATTTTTCCAAAAAAAAAAAAGAAAAAAGAAAATCAACTCAACTTCATATTCCTGCTGTGAGCCGCCATTTCAGTTATTTTCATAACAATTGAGGGCATCAGTCCCATGCAATACAAGGCGTCACGCAAGAAACTTAGGGCATTTTAACCTTAGCCCAAAACGGAACATTTCAGTGGTCCTGACTCCTGTGGGCTTTATGGCGCCGACTGAGCAAACTGTTTAGGCGTGGGCTTCGTACGTGTGAACTGCAAGATTTTCAACTTTGAGGAGTGTGACATAACGCTCAAAATCTTATGCTCTTTGGGAGACGCACCGCCTTGGGATCCGAACCGTGTGCCACTTGGAAGAATCAACACATAAAACGTGGAGCTCGATGTAGGGACAAGGTTCGTCTCATAAAGACCCAACGTGTGAGAACAAATATCAGATGAGTCCATACCCACTTTGAAGTCTCTGACTTTAAATAATATGGACAATAGGGACCACCTCCTAAAAACCTTTGGAAGCCACCGACGAGGACGATACTTCCCCCTGGGGTTCTCTCTCTCTTGAATTCGCTCTCTCTTGAATAATGGTACGACTTAGGCCATATCTCCAATGAAAACTAGGGACAAAACCATTGATTTTGGATAGATACGACTTTACTGCACTCTCTCTCCCTCTCTATGTGGAAATGTCCAATGACGTCGTACCTAATATCCTTCCTTCGCCATCATCCACAATTAATGCATGAGCTTCGGAGTGGGCCCAATGGCCCGGGCCCCGGTCCTTGTGGGCCCACCTAACTTGTACCAGCCCTACAAAAAAAGAAAGAATTTTGAAAAAATATTAGTGGGCTGGACCATATCATGGCTTGGCCTAGGCTCAACCCAATTCTGACCCTCAGGGCACATTTTGTAGCCTAGGCCCTACATTTTCAGGCCATTGCCGAACCTACTTAGGTTTAGGTCAAATTTATAATTCTGAGCACTTTCTCCCTTCACTCCTTTTGGGTAATTTTAAGCCCCAGATTATTGTGATTCCGCATGTACTAGGCAACTTAACACCATTCCTTGCCTTTAGGCCTTTATCATGGATCGAAATTACATTTTATCTCTTGGGGGATAAACCATTTTCACTCACGTCAATAGACAAGGAACAGTGCGGCTGATAGTTTAGCCAAAGAGGCGACAAATGTGTACCTATAGTTGCCCTTTCATAGGGTTACCTCATGCTTCCTTGGAGTTCTTCTACTTTCTAGCGTTGCCTCGTGCTACCTGTAGGCGGCAAATGTTCACCTAAAGTCTCCAATTACTTTTTCGATCAGGATTGGAGTGTCTACACTATGTCACAAGAAAATTGCTCCTGCTCAATATATGACGTGTTGTGAGATCTCGTGATCATATTTTTAGAAGTCATTTTAATTTTTTTTTTTTTTTTGAATAAATGAGAAGTCATTTTAAGTTCAAAACAACATAAGTGTACCTATTAATATGGATGTTTGATGGTTTGTTTGATTTATTATTGCACTTAGATTATCATTTTACGTTTGCTCATTGTCCAGTTACATGAAAAACTTGACCCTTAAAGGCCTTGATATGCTAAATTGAGCTGTTGATTGTAATCAATACCAAGTTAGTTTCTTAGAGCAATGGTGCACTCCTACTAAAAAAAAGAGGTCCTTAGATGCAAGCTCAAAATGCCAAAAGATGCTAGTATGTGAGGCCTATAAAGATTAGTTAGCCATGACGTTCATGGTCTAGGAGGTCTCAACTTGCATAGCCCATGCATAAGGCCGATGATTCCTCAATGCGCAAGGCATGGATATCTTAAGGGGTCAGGGCATAAAGCCACATATTGCACCTTGCTATGGTCTTAATATAACCAACATGTGAATTTTGTCACATTATAGGTTAACCATACCTAAGCGTTCACAAGTAACATGAGAAGCCGAGAATCATAATGCCGATATAATCAGGAATCCGGTTCCACAATAGCTCTGAAATCAATGATATAACTGATCCAACAACTGAAGTGGAAGTACAAGTTAAGTGACCATGAACCAAGTATCATATCTAAGTGCTCTCAAATAAGTTTTAGTGAACAAAATTGGAGAGTAGGAATAACTTGCGTAAGCAAGTTCGACAACTACTAGAGCTTGTTGGCTTTGATGATAGCTAAATCACCATATCTATATTTTTTTTTAAAGATTAGGGTATTATGGACAATAAAAAATTGATTTTCTTGAAAAGCAAGAAAGTGATATCTTTATAAGAGAGTGAAAGGGGCCATAATACCCATCCTTTGAGGCTCACCCTTTTCTGGATTATGGGAATGGATCTCCAATTTGGAGACGGGTCTCCAAGATAGAGAGACATGGCCTTTGAGGGTCACCCTTTTCTAGGTTATGGGAATGGATCTCCAATTTGGAGACGGGTCTCCAAGATAGAGAGACATGGCCTCCGAAAGAGAGACGGTATTCTCATGAGTTTTGGGTTGGTTAACTTTCACTTCTAGAGATATAAAATCTCTATATTACTCTCGAGGTTATCTTTCCAGTCGTGGTATTTTGGTGGGAAAGCGGATATTGATCGACGGTGTGGCTCGATCTAGAGAGCGAGTTTAGAAGGGAAGATCGGTGACGGTCATTTACTGATTTTTAGATATGTGTATTATCTCTTGTAACCCAAAACTGTAATCTTCATTGTGATAGTGGATTTCTAGTTGCCAAAGCTATGGATGTAACCCTACGGTGTAAACCACGTAAATCGTGCGTTGTTGTTGCTTTTTATGTTTGCTTTATTTTTCACACTCGATTTATAGTTGTATCATTTACTTTACATTTAGTCAATCATGTACACAATCTTGGGTGGGATCCTGGCGTTTGGAATTTTCAGTTCCGTAAACTAAGGGGTTCTCGAGAACCCTACAGAGCTGTCAAATAAGTTCCACACCACAAATCCCAAACAAGGTGAAAGCTCATTAATATTTTAACATATGCATACATACAAGACGAGAAGCACTCCAAGCTCAACTCTCTCATGCAACTCTTTATTTCTTGGGGTTAGGTCTCTCCTTACAACTCAAATGGAAGAGTGATTAGATTCTCTCTCTCTCTCTAATAGAGGGAGAAAAAATAAATATAAAATAAAAATAGCATAAAAAGGGTTGAGAGAATATACCCTCTCTCGGGTTCTTCAAAGGATTCCACTTCAAGATTTTTTCACAATATCAAACTTTTTTTTTATTCTTCAATCACTTTATACAAAGAAGGGACATCTTCCCTTTAAATATAAATTAATATGAATAAAAATAACATATAAAACTAAATTATATCTCTCTCTTATACCATAAAAACAAGTCTGACATATTCTAACCAACTCAATCATGCTAATCCATATCCATATCTATCTTTTTAAAAAACTAAACTTTCAATTTTACCCTTAGAATCTCTACAACTAAAAAAAATAAGAATAACCCTAAAAGCTAAAATCCAAATAACATATTTTCTAAGTCTTATAAAATATAAAAATAAAAAATTAAATTTCTTTTCTAATTTGAATCATTCTCCCGGGGTTGAGAGAAGCTCGATTTCAAGTTTGTTGAACTTAAATATTTCATATGCCTTCTCAAAACTGGATGATGCAGTTTTAATATTCTCTAGGTACTTTTTCTTCTTCAATTAAACAGTTGATCCAACATGATTTGTAGTGGACCTCTAAGATACTGAACTCTAAAATACTATCTGAATATTTATGTTTTCTTCAGGCTCATAGGGTTGGATTTTGACACATTGCATCATGCATATTTTCTTCGCTATAATTGATTTTCAAAATTTATTGAGCTTTTGGGGTATTAAAATGATCTTTTGCTTTGAGATCTGCTTTGTTATGTTCTTGTCCCTCTTGTTATTATCTACTAGATCGATTTTGTAGATATTGGTATATTACTTTGTGAAGGTCTTCTATGTGACTCTCAAATTGTTGATCAAATCGCCAAATATTTAATCAAATCAATCTAAATGCTTTATCTGGTGTATGAATCTTAATCTAAAGGCTCTTATAACAACTGATGCAAGGATAAAAAATAATAAACAAAAAATAAAATAAAATAAAAAGAGTTGAGAGATTATACCATCTCTCGGGGTCTACAAGGGAGTCTATCCCAAGATCTTTTTCTAAGATTAAACTCTTGATTTATTCACTCTCTCTATAAAGAAGGGACATCTTCTTTTAAAATACTATTTAAAAAAATTAATAATAAAAACTAAAAAAATTAGAGAACTACACCCTCTCTCTCTTATCTCTTAAAAATATGTCTAACATATTCTAACTAACCTAACTATGCTGATCCCTATCCATATCTATATTTTCTAAAGAAAATTAAGCTTTCAATTTTACCCTTTGAATCTTTATAACTAAAAAAGATAAGAATAATCCTAAAGAAAACTAAAAATTCAAAATTCATATCTTTTAAGTCCTAAAAAATATAAAAATAAAAAAATATTATTATTTATTTGCATCACGCTCTCTCTTAAGAGGACTTCCCCACTCTCTCACACCCATTGTCTCGTGCAATGATTGCTACATCTCTCCCCATTTTGTAGTGAGAGGTAATGAGCACCATTAAAGTGCATGGTGCATACCCTTCATCGGAGGGTAACCCCCTCGTAAGAAAAATTTAACCTCTTTCCACCTCCTGCTCATGAAGTGGTAACATACTTCCCGGAAGGAGTATGGCCAACCCATGTGTGTGCCCTCCCACTAGGGACGCACCCATTACTACAACACACAAATTTCCGAAGGAAGTTTTATCAGAATTCAAGGGACTTGATCGGATTGGAACTAAAGTTGGGCAAAAAAATCTCTTAGTGCCGGCCAAATATGATTTAGAAGCTGAAAATCTTTACAATCAAGCAAATTGTTTTTCCCTTGTATACAATCTATCTTAATCTTTTCATTTTATGATGCATAAACTTTGTTCAAACTGAACATTTTAGCCTTTTCTAACCTTTATCTTGCCATATCCCAAATAGAAAAATTCGCTCTAGCTAGTTTAGTCACTCACATTGCCATAAACATCTAGATGCTTAAAAGTCCAGTTATGTAGAAACTCTCAGCATTTAGCCTCCTATCTTTCTCTCTTCCCTTTCCTTCTCTTTCTTTCTTTCCTTTTCTTTGACCTCCCCCTTCTTTCCTCCTTTCTTTTTGTACTTCTCTCTTTGTACATTTCTTTATTATCTTAATGAAAGCTTATAGTTTAAAAAAAGAGAGTAGAAAGTCTCAGCATTTCTTATTTGAGAGCCCGTGCTTTTCCAATTTTCTTATTTTCATTTATTTTCACTTTGGTGGTGACCTCTCCTTCTTATTTCCGTATAATCTAGAGGAGTAAGTACCATACTCGATAGAGGGAGTTTTATGGCACACCACATAAGGACTACTCGGGGACCAACTCATGTTTGATGTTGGAGAATGAACCCTCATTTTGTATAGATAAAACTATACGTGGACGCTATGACCTTTTAAGCAAACACATAATGTAAGATACTGACAAAATAATTTTTTAAACATGAAGATAAGATCCGGAAAATTTTAACTAAGCTCCTATTGAATTTCGTTAGTTTATCTAGGAGAGGAGTTTAGGATTGAAAAATTGTCTTATTTGATGAATTTAGGATTTTAAACATTTTTCATGTCCTACCATTCAAAAAAGAACATTTTTTATGTCATTGTAGATGCATTTTTGCAGCTCGAAAATTAGTACATATTTGATGATTTACGAGGTATTAAATGAACTTGTGACTAATAATTAAAAAAAAAACTTTAAAATAGTCTATCTTTTAGGGTACAGAATTCTCTCTATTTTTTTTTTTTTAATTGTATTCTTGATCATAATAGTTGAGATTGTTGATCCATGAAAATTTAGGACCAAAATCCATTTCTAAGATGGATTATAAGTGTGTTATTTGACACAACAAGCCTCTTTGTTTCCTGGGTAGTTCAGTGGAAGGAATTGAGCTTGAGATGTGGCATTGCTTAATATCGGCCGCTAATCTCTCAAGCCCAAGCCCAATTCCTATAATACAAAAAGGAAAGGGTTTTGGCGGCGCCATGGCTGCAATAAAGCAGCCTAGGCCTCTATTAAAATTTACTATTTTGGGGAATTGATGACTTAAAGACCATGTTAAAACCTTAGCAAATTTTATCTTATAAACATGGATTTAGAACTCATAAAATAGTGCAAATCCAATCGATCTAGGCTCCTATTATATGTTCAATTTAAATCGTGTTGAAATAGTACTAAATATATAATAACTTTAAGGGTACCAAATCCTTTTCTTTTTTTCTTTTTTGATACCACTATCAGAGGTGAAGAGGGTAGGTTTTTATGTACTCCATCAAAAATATAAATTTTGAGGAGGGATTGCGCAATTTTTAACTTCAAAATCCAAAACTTCGAAAATGAAAACCAACTGAAGGAAAAAATGTTAGCGCATTCCAACATATCCATAAAACAACTTGCCATTTATCACCCCGTATTTGAAAGTTAACGCCTTGTCTAGACCTCTTGGTGGTCATATCCAATTTCACGTATCGTTAGCTACATCCAAGCTTATTTTTTTTGTTGCTTTCGTTGGGAAGCAAGGCCTTCCCATCTATTTGTGAATCAAAGAAAAAATATCAAATCTCCAATAAAAAATTATAAAATTTTTGCAGAAAATCAGAAACAAATGAAACACCAAGATTTGTTGGTTCTATGTGGAGCTTGAATGAAAATTTTATATAGTAGAACATAAAACTCAGTGGGAGTGTGGTCCTCTTGTGAACCATACTAGACAAATGCGATTTACCGATACTCAGACTAGGCTCAACGTGCTAGGCCAGCCGAGTTTGGAAAAGCCCAAGATACGTAGGCATAGGGATCGACCAATAGGGATTTAGTGGGTTAGCCCTTGATGAGGTCGGAGCATGCTCAGATGAGAGCCAATGAACTGTGTGACACTTGCGTGTGATGAATAACCTTTAGAGACAAGGCTAAGACATCATCATTATATCATCACACAACATATAAATAGATAGTAGTTTTGAGATTCGCTTATGAGGGTGAAACATGTATATGTGTGAGAGATTACTCCTATGTACCATAGAGTCGTGGTTGTATCATGATCTGGAAGACCATGATTTTTTGTCTCTAGGGGAGAACCTGAAATCCATAAATTGGATTACGTCCCCTAGTCTATTGGCTGACTTTGATGATCCAATCATAAGCCCCTGCTGTAGACTGTAGGTCATGGGAAATTTAGGGCAGCTTGAGAAAACTAGGTAGATCGTGATCCGCAGTTGAAGGTGGAGTGCTCTCGTATATTGATAAATTTCTTGATCTAACGGATCCGATTCCTGTAAAAATTAAATAATTTTAATTAATTTTATGATATATGATTTTTTGAAATGTTTATTTGAATTTTGTGAATCTTTTGATATTTTATTTTTGTCATTTGAATTTATAAATTAAGATAAATTAATTCTTCCATGTTTTAAATAAAATATAATATTTAAAAATTCTAAATACAAAATAAAATATTTTTAAAAATTATATAGAACCTCCATAAATATGAAGGCCCAATTTAGAACATGTGGTATTGGGTGGGGCCATGTGTGGCCACCAAAAGGTGGCATGCCCCACACATAGGGACTAGCTTGTTTTCCAAGATTTAGTGATAGTTATCCCCTTGTTTATTGACTTATCTTTTGGGTATAGTAAATTTACATGATATAGTTGAATATTTAAAATATTTAATAAATCTTTAAATCAAGATTGCTTGATCGAAGAAATAAAGATTGGATTCACTAAAATAGAAAATAAGATATATACTTTCTTTATTTAAAAATTTGATTGAAATATAAATAAGAAATGGAGGATAAGGCTCTAGTTCATCTCTTTGAATATTGATGGTGGATCAAAGAGATGAATGACTCAAATCTCTCAACCAACAGGTCTCCTTAGATCAACGGTCAAGATTTGACCCTACGAATTGAGGAAAACTCCAAGGTATAAAAAATCTATAAAAAAAAGCTCTTCCATCTCATAAAATCTCTATACCTATTCTATCTTCTCTCTAAGGGTTTCTCTCTCTCTCAAATATCTTTATAGGTGGCACCCCCACCTAGGGCTTCAAGATCTCTCCCAAGTTTTTCCACAGGGGGCACAACCCAACCAAAATCTTTCTCAAGCCAAAAAGGCACGCCCAACTCATCTCTCTCTCTCTCTTGTTAGTAGATGACATGCCCAAGCTAAGGTTGGCTTGTAGTGGTTTGATTTTTGAGTAGCAAAGGGGAGGATCTCTTTGCTAGTAAATATCTCTTTATCTATTTGATCTATCTCTCATCTCTCCAAATATCAAGCCAAATGAGTTTGAGTATGACTAAAGCATTGAGGCCTTAAGTAGTTGGTTTAGATTGAGATCCATATGCTATTTGATAAGGTTTTGCCATATGTAGGAGAATCAAGAGACCGATCATAGATCCGAGCACCAACGAAAGGATGAGACTCAGAGTGGGATGTACTAAGCTCAGTTGAAGTAATCTCGTACTCTCTTTTGTTTCTTATTATACTTAATTATATTATCGTTATATTCCCAAGCATAAGAATTGTGAATATGTTCTTTGTTTAAAGAAAATTGGTTTAATGGCATTAAAGTTTTTAAGATATTGGATTTGTTAGTTTTATTTTCTTTGAAGCAATAGTTATTGTAATAAGACTACTTGTAAATGATCTTTGCCAAAAAAAAAAAAAGGAAAAAAAAATGGATGAAAAGAAGAAAAATAAAAATTATATTCCTCGACAAGTTCACATAAGTTTTTCTTTCAAGATTTATGTAGACAAACCCTTCAAAGAAAGGAAAAATCAAAAGGCGCCACAGATGAAATCCACTATGGAGAAAAATAATTGCAATAGTTCTTCCCAAATTAGCTGACTGTAACTTAAGAAAAATAAAGGGTTACCTCAGTGAGATCCATTTTTATCTTCATCCCCTTCTTAAAAGAATAACTTCTTTCCAACCTTTATTAAAGACCACTAGCTTCAATTATTTAGGAAGCTCCAAACCTTTTGACATTTTTTGGAACAAAAATCCTCTGTTAGTTTTATGCACATCAAAAAACCCTAGAGAGAGAAACAAATGATTTTCACCTCTCTTTGTAATTTGTTTTAGTTCACCATCTCTTTCAAAAAAATAAGAATGACCCTATTTATGAGAAACCCTAATTGTTATATTCTTCTCTTCACAAAAATACTCTTTTAAATTTTCTTTTCCAAAAAAAGGCCCCAACCTCATGGGGCCAAAAATCCACAGACTTCTTTCGAAAAGTCTTTAATAATCTCCCCCTCTAGACCCATGAAGAGGGCTCCCCCTACTTAGTGAATCTCATGCCCATCATATCTTTGCTCAAGTATGATCCATGCTTGCCAAGTCCCTACAAAGCTTATGCTTGTCCTTTGTTAGAGCCTTGGTCATCTTATCCGATGGATTGCGCTCTGCATAGGTTTTCTCTATTTGCATCGACCCACTCTTTAAGACATCTCGTATCCAGTGATAATGATCATCTATATGCTTCTTTCTGGCTCGATATGTAGTGTTCTTACTAAGGTCAGTAGCATTCTGACTATCAGAATGAACCACATAGTTATCTTGCTTCAAACCCAATTTTTTCAAGAGTCTCTTTGTCCACAACATTTTTTTGCCTGCCTCTGTAGCAACTGTATATTCTACCTCTACCGTTTAAAGAGCAATACACTATTGCAATTTGGACTACCATGACACGGCTGCTCCTACAAAAGTGAACAAGTAACTTAATATAGATTTCCTGGTATCGAGATCTCTAGCCATGTCTACATCTGTATATCCATCAAGCACAAATCACTTCCAAAGCATAAACATAATTTGGATGTGCCCTTGAAATATCTGAGAATCCTTTTTACTATTGTCTATTGTTCTTTGCTAGGCTTGACAAGAAATTTACTCACCACACACACTGCATGTACAATGTCTGGCCTTGTACATACCAAGGCATGCATCAAACTCCCTACTGCTTAAGCATAGGGAACATCTTCCATTTCATTATTTTCCTTCTCATTTGAAGGATTCTGTCTTACATTCAACTTAAAGTGTTTTGCATGTAGCGAGCTAACTGTCTTTGTATTTTTCATATTGAACTTTTCAAGTACGCATTCAATATATTTTTCCAGTGGCAATCATAAATTCTTTGTTTCTTGCCTCTTTTTATTTTCATGCCCAAAATATGCTGCGCAGGCCCCCAAATCTTTCATATCAAAGGACTTGCTTAGTTCTTTCTTTAACATGTCAATCCTATGAATATATTGCCCAACAATTCGCATGACATCAACATAAAGCTGAAGAATAATAAAATCTTTATCATATAATTTTCTGAAATAAATACAAGGATATGCAACAATCCTCTTAAGTCAAACTTCTTATATCATGGCCTGACGACTTGTTTTAATCCATACAAGCTTTTCTTCAATTTGCAAATCAAGTGTTCTTTACCCTATAATTCAAAACTTTATGATTGCTCCATATAAATCTCCTCTAAATCACTATAAAAAAAAAGAAATTTTGAAATCTAATTGTTCCATCTCTAAATCCAAACTTTCAGTTAAACCTAAAATCACACGAATAGAGGACATCTTCACAACATGTGAAAATATTTTATCAATAAGCAATGCCATTTTTCTGCCCAAAGCATTTTACAACTAGACGAGCTTTGTACTTAATTTGTTTCTCACCTTCATTGTTCAATTTGAAGACCCACTTATTTTTTAATGCCTTTCAGCCTTTTGGTAATTCAACCAATTCATATGTGGTATTCGTTTTCAAAGAGTTGATTTCATGTTGCATAGCTTCATGCCACTTGTCCTTTTGTTCATGCACCTCGGCTTCTTGGAAAATTTCAAGCTTTCCACATTGGTGAGTATGACATACTCAGTGGGAGAGTACTTCTTTGATGGTTGCCTTACCATGGTTAACCTTTTTAACTAAGTTGCAACTGGCGGTTCTTAAAAGGGCTACTCCCCCTACTCGGCATCAGCATGTATACAAGATTTATAACTTTCCACTTCTTAATGACATCCTTGTACATCTCCCCCATCTTCACATGCAACCAGAGGAGGGATTGGACTAAGGTCTATAAGGTCATCCACAAAGTCTGGTGGTTTCTCAACTTTTTCGAAGTCTTCAATTGTTTGATCTTCACAAAATACGATATCTTGGCTTCTGATCACTTTCTTTCTTCTAGATCCCATAAACTATAGTCAAATTCTTCAACTGCATAACCCAAGAATATACATTGTGTTGACTTATCATCAAGTTTCAACCTTTTTCCTTTTGGTACATGAACAAATTCTTTGCAACCAAACAACTTCAAGTGTTCATATGAGGCATCTTTCCCACTCCATACTCTTTCGGGGTAATTTCCCCCCAAAGGAGTTGAAGGTGATAAATTAATAAAATAGCATGCAGTGTGCAGTGTCTCACCGCAAAAGGATCTTGGCAATTTAGCAAGTGTGAGTATACACCTGATTCTTTCCACAATAATGTGGTTTATCCTTTCTGCTAGACCATTGTTCTGAGGGGTATTGGGAACAGTATTCTCATGTCTGATATCATACTTTTTGTAGTATTCCTTAAACATCTTCAAGTATAATCTCCACAATTATATGTGTGAATACACTTCAAAGGTTTCTAGTTGCATGAAAATTTAAAAAATCTCAAAGACTTCGTCTTTGGTTTTCATTGCATATGCTCACACTTTTCTAGATGTATCGTCAATAAATGTAACAAAATAAGAGGAACCACTTATAGTTTTAACTTTCATGGGATGCATACTTCAGAATAAACCAATTCCAAAATATTTATTTTTCTTTAAGAATTATGTTTAAACGAAACTCTATGTTCTTTGTCAATCAAACAATAAGAACAATGATTTAGAGGCGTACATTTTAAGATGGGTAGAAGTTATTTATTTACAATAATTTCCAGTCCCTTCTCACTCATGTGAATAAGCCACTTATGCCACAAGTATGCTGATGAATTTTTCTCCATGGTGTTCACTTCATCCATACATAATTGTATGTGTGTCATATAAAGAGTGCAACAATTCTTTTCTCTTGCCACTAGAAGATATCCTTTGGTAAGATTCCAAGAGTTACTACCAAAATAATTATTATAGCCTTCTTCATCTAATTTTTAAGTGGAAAGCAGATTTAGTCGTAGATTTAGAATATGTCTTAAATCCTAGAGAACCAATTTGCACCCAACATTTGTCTCAACGCAAATATTACCTATTCTCAAAAGTTTGGAGGTGCTATTGTTTCCCATCCTTATGATGCCAAAGTCTTCTGGCTTGTAAGATTTAAAGAAATCCATCATGGGGTAGCATGGTAGGAAGCACCAGTATCAATAACCTGTTTTGCATTTAGACATACAACACGTAGACAAGATGTTTCACAAGTTAAAAAATTAATAATATCACTGCAGTGGTCGTCTTGTTTTCTTCTTTTTGTTTTTCTTGACTTTTTCGTTCCTGTTTTTCTTTATTAAGCTTATGAAATTTTCTTTTCATGTCTTGGCTTGCCACAATGGTAGCAATTTATTCCATTCTTAGATTTGAATCAACCTTTTGATTTTTCATGATTGTTAAGGTATTTTCGTGTACTTCTTATGACAAGGGCCTATGATTGAGAGGAATCCAAGGATTTTTTTCTTGTTTCATCATTTAATAAACTGCTTATAACTTGATTCAGTGTTACTGTTCCAGCTAGTGTAGAGTTGCTAATAGACACCACCACTGTCTCCTAGCTATCAGGTAACAAACTAAGGAGCAATAAGGCTTGAAACTCATCATCCAACACCATCTTCATTGAAGAGAGTTGATTCAATATGCTTTACATATCATTTAAATGCTTTGCAATTGATGTACCTCCTTTGAACTTCAAATTAAATAGCTTTAGGATCAAGAAAGCTGTGTTGGTGGGCTGTCTTTATTTCATACAACCCTTCCAACTTCTTCCATAGAGAATGTGCCGAATTTTCATTTGACATGTGGTGAAACATATAATCATCCAACCATTGATGGATGCACCCAACGGCTTTTCGGTTTACCTTCTTCCACTCCTCATCTGTCATCTCCTTTGGTTTGTCTTCATCACCCTTAATGGGAGCATAAAAATCTTTGAAATAAAAAGAATCCTCCATCTTAGGTCTTCAAATCAACCAATTCTTTCCATTTAGGCTACTTATCCTACTTGCGTTTGCGTCCGTGATTCACATACGATTGCGTCCATGATTCACATACGATTTGTCAAAAAAGAAGAAGAAAGATAAGTCTATTACCAAGGCTCTGATACCAGTTGCTGGGAAGTAGAGCCTTCACATCTATTTATGAATCAAAGAAAAAATACCAAACCTCCAAAAAATAAAAATATAAAAATTTGCAAGATATCTGAAATAAACCAGACACCAAGATTTACACGGAAAACCTTCAAGGAAGGGAAAAACCACCTGGCACTACAGATGAAATCCACTATACAGGAAATAATTACATAGTTATTTCCAAATTAACTAACGGTAACTTAAGGATTAGGAACAAGAAAAACAATAAAAATATGAGGTTATCTTAGTGAGACTATATTTATCTTCCTTCTCTTCTCAAAAGAATAACTTCTTTCCAACCTTCATTAGAGAACACCCGTTTCAATTATTTAGGAAGCTCCAAACCTTTTGAGATTTTTCGGAAGAAAAACCCTGTGCCATTTTTCTGCATATAAAAAAACCGTAGAGAAAGAAACAAATGGTTTTAACCTCTGTAATTTTTTGGTTCATCTCTCTCTAAAAAACAAGAAAGACATTTTCTATGAGACCCTAATTGTTATATTTTTCTTTTCACAAAAATACTCCTTTAAATTTTCTTTTCCAAAAAAATAGGCCCCAACCTCATGGGGCTTGAAATCTACAGAATTCTTTTGAAAAGTCTGTAAAAATATCCCCTCTAGACCGAGGAAGGCTCCCCCTGCTTAGTGAATCTCGTGTTCATCATACCAATGCTCCACCCATGCATGCCAAGTCCCTACAAAACTCATACCTTTCCTTTGTTAAGACCTTGGTCATCATAACCAATGGATTGTGATCTGTATGGATTTTCTCTATTCGCATTTAACTGATTCTCTAAGACATCTCATATCCAATGATGGCAGACATCTATATGCTATGTTCTAGCATGATATGTAGCATTCTTCTCAAGGTCAATAGCATTCTAGCAATCACAATGAACCACATAGTTATCTTGCTTCAAACCAAGTTCCTTTAAGAACATCTTCTTCCACAACATGTATTTCCATGCTTCTGTATCTACTATATATTCTTCCACTGTTGTGGAATGAGCAATACACTTCTGCAATTTGGACTGCCATGACATAGCTCCCCTTGCAAAAGTGAAAGAGTAGCCTGATGTGGATTTCCTATTATCGAGATCTCCAACCATGACCGCATCTGTGTATCCATCTAGCGCAATTTTTTTACTTCCAAAGCATAAACATAATTTGGATGTGCTCGAGTTATCTGAGAAAGCATTTTACTGTTTTCCACTTGTTCTTTGCAAAATCCACTCACCACACACTCTGCATGTGTGATATCTGGCATTGTACACAGTTCAGATGTGCCAGGCGCATCTATGAGCACAATGTTCCAGCGGCGAGGTCCATGTCACTGACTTCTATTCACTTCTGGCCGGTGCGTATAGCTTTGTGGTTGCCTATTTTGGTGGTTTTTTGATAGGTGCAATCCATTTCAGACTCTGATTCAACTATTTGTGATATTTTCTGTCCTTTCATGCCTAGGACCTAATGTTTTTTACATGATATTTTCCTAAAGTTTCTGAACCTTGGTTTAGGCGCATATACCGTACTTAGTACTGTGGGTAAAAAACCTTTTTAAGAAGTTGTTTTCAATATGAAAGTTTGCTTTGCAAAAAACATCTTCGATTTACTGAATGATCAATCTCAAGAAAAAAAAGAAATATTTTGAGTTCATAAAAGACTAAAAATTCATGGTACATTCACCGTTGGACTAGACATTTATTTAGATTTGGATTAGACATTTATTTAGATAATTTTGTGGCATGAAGTCAAATGTTTTGCTAAATTTATCACAGAGATAAATAAATATGATATGAAAGTTTTTAGGCCAAACAAATTATATTTTACCAAATTGTAACCGATAGATGCAGATATGTTGAACATCATGAACGCCATCTATTACTCTCTATCTTTACGAGGGGCCAATCCTAGAAATAGGTGCTCATTGTTTGTATAGAGCCTATGCTCTAAACAATCAAATTAGAGCCTACCTTCAAATAGTGTTGAGAAATGTGGTTTCAATACTGAAAATCTTTATAATAGCTTTAAAAATATATTTTTCGTATTTATTTATAAATTTTAAAGCTTAAAAAATAGTGTAGATCGATAGATCTACGAAAACTTGAAAATCTTGAAAATTTACGGTCCAAAAATGCGTAACAAAAGATACTATTTCCAAAACTTGAAATCCAATTTTTCCTCATGTCCATGCATCTTGATGTCAAGATGATCAATTTGACTATATTTGGGCATCAAAACATCATCTTCTGATGAAATTTTTGAGGTAGGCTCAAATATGATTGTTTAGAGCCTTGGCTCTATATAAAATTTCCCATAATAATATCGCTGTTTTATTGCTGAAGAGTTGTCCCTTTTTCTTTTTCTTTTTTTTTGTTTTTTCTTTTTTTTTTTTTTTGTTTTTGGTACTACTTTTTCCTAGGGCAGGAAGCGAGCTTGGCTGGGGTTGAGATAGACCTTGTCCGATCCTGTGTTCGATTTATTTTGGCTAGGCCTAAGGACGGATTAGTCCTGAAAACTTGGGTTCAAAATTTGCCACACGATATATCCAAGATGGGTGTGGTTTGTAAGGCTGAGGGCCCAAACAATCAAAGTAAGGCTCAGCTTTAAATAAGATGTTGTTTCAACTGAAAATCTTTGTGATGACTTGAAAATTTATTTTTATCTCTAATTATAAAATTTAAAGCTTCGAAATTAATGTCGATTGAGCAGATCTACAAACACTTAAAAATCTTAAAAATTTACGGTCTAAAAAATTCATCACACGATGCACTATTTTCAAGACTTGAAATCTATTTTTTCTCATGTCTATAAATATTAAGGTCTAGATGATCGATTTGAGGATTTTTTGCATCCAAACATCCTCTTCTAATGCATTTTTTAGGTACGCCATAATTTGGGTGTTTAAGGCCTCACCCTTATATATAATTTTTTCCATACATGATTGTGACCATCTGATGGGCACAAATTCAATCTGGGCCATTAGGTTTATATTTTCATTTCGGCCATGGTCTAACAAGATCTTTTTTCCATCCATGTGTCCATGTGTGTGTATATATAGGGTACAGTTTCTATAGAGCCTAGGCTCTAAACAATCAAATTAGAGCCTACCTTCAAATAGTGTCGATAAATGTGGTTTCAATATTGAAAATATTTGTGATGGCCCTAAAATATATTTTCATATTTATTTATAAAGTTTAAAGCTTCAAAACAGTGTAGATCGACAAATCTATCAAAATTTGAAAATCTTGAAAATTGACGGTTCAAAAATGCATTATAAAATACACTATTTTCAAAATTTGAAATTCATTTTTTTTCTCATGTCCATACATCTTGATGTCAATATGATCAATTTGAGGATATATGGGCATCAAAACAACCTCCCCTACTAAATTTTTTGAGATAAGCTCTAATTTGATCGTTTAGAGCCTCTCTCTATATATATATATATAGACACACGTTAGGGTTTATGTTAGGGCTGGCTTGGGACTAGTCCAAAATTCATTCAAGACTATACGGCGTTTGGCCTTGACCCAGTCTGAGGGCCTTATTTGTGCCCAGTCCTCATAATCCAAGCCGTCCTACTTCTAACTATAGATAATTGCTGTTTTGGTCTAGCAAAATTATGTGAAAGAGTATGTTACACTTACTCCCTTAGGAAAAAACAAATTATCGGAAATTTTGGGATTCACCAAAACTCATGGGATGATTCTTGGAGATTTGGATCTATCTGTGAAATAAGGCCGAGAGGTTTCTAACAAGTCATCAGTTCAAAATAATAATATAACCAAGGGAGAGAATATAAGAAATGTTCAGGTAGGAGTACAAATTATATTTAGAATTTGAAACAAAGGTAATGTGTGCATTACTGTAAACCAAGGGTTAGCATGGGGCCGGCCCAATCCCAAACCTTGTCAGTCCCCTAGCTACCCACCAGTGTTTGTTCTAGTCGAAGAGGCTGAAGCTTTCAGATTTTAGTCCTAGACTAAAGCGAACCGAAATCTAGTATTGCCGCTTCAAGAAGATTCGGGCTGCTTCAAACTGCTTCGATCAAATTCAGGTTTGCTTAGGGCCGATTTGGCCGAAACTTTAGCCTCTTTGGCCAAAGAAAGAAAGAAAGAAAAAAAAAATAATATATATATATATAAAAATATATATATATATATATATATGTATTTTTTATTTTTAATTTTTTTTATGATTTTTATTATTTATATATATAAATATCTAATTTATCTATATTAAATTAACAAAAAAAAAAAAATCTGAAGTTTTTCTTCCGAATCAACCAAAGCACTGAATTAATTTATTTTTTTCACTAAACCGAAAAAGACTCTAAAAGCAAATCGGACAACATTGATACCAATAATGATTTATTTCTAGCTTGGAATGGGCCAAATGCCCAGGCCCGAACTTGGCCATGGCAGCGCATGGTGCCCCGATAACTCAAAAAGCAAAAAGCAAAAAGTAAAAAGTAAAAATTAAAACGAAAAAAAGTTAAAAAAAAATAAAAAAAACGGACCTTGTTTTTTGTCTCGAGCCTTTGGCCTAGCAGTGGCCCATCACCAGGGCTCCATTTATTGCGTAGGCCCTAGTTTTTTATAGCTGACAGCGCCAGGTCTGGGTGTGGTAGCTAGCCGTATGTACCCTACTAATGAAACAACGCTTTTTAGTTTTTGTCCTTTTCTGTCCTCTAAATCGTCCACGTCAAGCTTATAATCATCCGTGCAACCTTTCCCATTTTTTGTATTCACTCTTACGGGAGTGCTCTTGTTCTTTCGTGCGGCCCGCCCATCAAAAACGTTCTACACATGAAAATAATGCCCTTATTGGGCATCGAAGACGATTTCGCATGTTTTTTGCGTTTCTTATGTTCCCTTGGAGTTGATTATTTAGCAGCGACCACGGGTTCTAGAGTAGTTAATGTGCTTTGGGATTGCACTGTCAAGAGACTGCACCCTTCTAAGGGAGTGTATTATCCATTTACTATATCGAGTAAAAATAGAATCTAGGTATAGTTTTAGGACTCGAGATTTTAAAGATGTAAGGTCTTCAACCTAGAAATTAATGTCAAGTAAAAAAATTCATTTTAGGGATGTAACCTCTTCAACCTCTATATTAATTTCAAGTAAGTGTATCACGATTGAGTGGAGACCCTCCAATTTTCAGGGGGTGAGATCTAAGTGTTAGAAAACTCAAAATTTAATTTTTTTTTAAAGTAATAATTTAATTATTTTTAATCGAGTCTCAAATTTTCAAATTGAAATAACCCGTACAAGAATATTTCTAACTGATGGAATAATTTATACAATATGCTCCAGTGGGACCCTAACACACTTGCTCATTTTATGTTCTGGCTAAAATATTCGGTAAGTGGGCGGACTCCTATGGTGACGTTGGTTTTTAAGATACGTATACCGGTTTGTAAGTTACCCCAAAACACGTTCCAAAAGCATTATAAATCAGTTGCTGTGGTCCATGAATTTGGAGCTCCAAAGGTAGTGTGATTTGATGATCTTCAAAGGATTAAAATGACCACTAAAAAACAAAATAGACCCAAGGCTCAAACAATTAATTTTGAGTTCATTATCTTGTTGGTCAAGATGATATACTTATGGATCCAAAATCCATTGGCAAATTCGCTATGGTACTTCCATTATCTAAACCCTACCTTTGGAAAAATTATGCACGGACACCATTTTCAATGAAGAAATTTAAAGGATAATATTTGAGTAAAATTCTCTACACCTATAGAGATGGATGTATGTTCTATTTATAACAATTAGGTATTTATCCTTCATTGACTCAATCAAAGATTTGATTACAGCAAATCTATACAGATATGGAAAGAGAAGATTACAATCCATAATGTTAATCATTATCATGACCATATCTTTCTATATCATTATCATTCTTATTGCTCCCCCTCGAACTATTGCCAATGTGAAATATGGACAGCTTGTTTGGTATCGAACGATGTTGTGACGTAGGAAGACCTTTTGCAAAAATCTTAGAAAGCTGTTCTATAGTTGAAACATAATCAGGAGTTATTTCTCCACTTTCAACATTTTCTTGAATAAATAATAATCCAGTTCAATGTGCTTGTTCTGTGCATGAAGACCTAGATTAAATGCAAGTTTTATAGCACTTTGATTATCACAACGAAGAATTGCATGTTGAATTCTAATACCCAATTCTAATA
>NW_006499883.1:5322323-5344538 GCF_000471905.2 Amborella trichopoda | reverse complement strand
ACTTGAAATATTTATGATAGCCTTTAAATATATCTTCATATTTATTTATAAAGTTTAGAGCTTCAAAAATAGTGTAGATCGACAGATCTATGAAAACTTGAAAATCTTGAAAATTGACGGTCTAAAAATGCATTACAAAATACACTATTTCTAAAACTTGAAATCCATTTTTTTTTCTCATGTTCATGCATCTTGATGTTGAGATTATCAATTTGAGGATATTTGAGCAACAACACAACCTTTTTTAGTGAAATTTTTGAGGTAGGATCTAATTTCATTGTTTAGAGTCTTTGCTCTATATAAACTTTTCCTTTTAATAATAAGTATTGTGTACTGTGTGACAATTTGTTTTTTGTATAAGGAAGCCACAATCACTTTCAGCCATAAGATGTAAAATCCAATAGATGAAAGTATGCCACATGATTCAGGAACTTTTATTTTAGATTTTGTACCCAGACAATGATACATCCTCAACCACCCAATTTCAAATCAAATGGTCAATAATGATTGTGACCTCCTTATATTAAAAGTAAATGGTCTTCTTGTATATGTTTCCGAATTGTTATCGTAGAATATATGATATTGTAATGAGTTTCGAATTGTTATCGTAGAATATATGCAATGTAATGAGTTTTATTTATTTCTTATTTGATTTTATTATTATTTATATATGAATGTACTTTATTTTTCAATAAAATTTTTAAAAAAGAATTTAACACAGTAGAATAATTATCTATTTTGAAATATTTAATATATCAAATTATTTAATTAAATTTTTATTTCTATGTTATTTCATATCTTAGGAAGATAGGTTTGAAGGGGCCACACACACAGAAATCTAAAATGGATTAGAAAAATAGAATAGAAATTTAGAAATAGAAAATTGGAAGTAGAAAAGTAAAGTATAAAAAAAAAGATAAAGAAAAATCTATTGAAAATAAAATACATTCAAATACTAAGAACAATAAATAAAATGAGAAATAAATAAATTTAAATAAATTATATAAATCCTATTATACTAATTAAATAATAAAAAATTAAATGATAGTAATTACTTATAATAAGTGTTTTATAATGCCATACACCTTAAGAAGTTGAGCTTTAGAAACACCGAACATCATGGATGTTCAGTGTTGGTAGTACAAGACAAGTCCTTGCAATATAGATGGCCCAAAACTTGTGGGATTTCTCACTTGTCCAATGTTGAATATGCCAGATATGTGGGCAATTTTGGAGGAAAAAAAAAAAGAAGCAGCAGGGTGGAGTGGTCTCCATGTAATTTTTGTAATGATGTGATCCGTACTATAATAAAGGCGTTGAGACCTTGTTTGTATATATATTTTTCTTTTAATATTTCACTCATTGTTTATCCTAAGTTCAAAAAGCCCTCAAAAGACAATAACAAAAAGAGAAATAATGGGATAAACATTTTTCTAATCGAATTAAGGTTTCCAAGCATGAGAAAATCCGTAACATAAAATTGGTCACCACTTGGTCATACACCCCATAGGTCCGGCCCAAGCCCAGCCTCCTAACGTGGTCCTATCAGGGCTAAAGAGGCCTTGGCCCTGTCCTAGCCCTCTTAGGACTAGGCCAAGTTGGGTTGGGCTAGAAAAAAGCAATATATATATATATAAAGGAAAAATAAAGAAAAATGAGGGTTGGGCTAGGCCCAACTAGGCCGTCCCTATCCTTCCCTAGCCATGGCTGTGGAAGCCTCTTTTCAATTATATGTGATAGATAGCAATTTGACCATATAGTCCACTTGTATTGGAACTATGTATTGTTGTTGGGCCTTAGTGCCTTGGACATATTTATATTAATTTGGGAGCTCTTGTTTAGATGTATATTTTGGTTTTTGTTTATTCAGCTTTTTGAGTTGGAGTTTTTGTTTTCTTTCGTGGTTTGCTTTAATTTTGTCATTCTAAATTAAACACACTCCGGCCTGAGTGACATTTGCTACATGTGGTCGCAATCTCGCACCCTATCGTCCTCCGGTGTGTGCGACAGAAGGTAGGCGGCGGGGTTGTGACAATGGCCATGTCCTCATGCCACTTTTTGTGGCCTAGGCCCTAGTTTTTTTGAGCCAAGCTAACCAGGCCGGGCCCCACCCACTGCAACCCTTAGTCACCAAAAACTCCAAAAGGATTTAGATTAACTTATCATTCCATTTTTTGAAGGCTCGAAATAGAGTTTCACTGCGAGCGCATATTGCATGAGCATACAATTTATTTACTCTATCATATGAAAGAGCTACTTAGAAGAAATTTTTTTAATGTGAAATCTAGGGTCTAGTAAATCGTCATTATTAAAATAATAAAAAAGAATTGGGGTTATTTAACACTTAGATTTGACTGTAAATATTAGATAGTGCCCATTTAATATTCAGGTTTTTTTTGTTTTTTAGGCACATACAAAGTGCTTTTAATCCTTTTGTTTTTTTTTTTTTTTTTTGAGAAAGAGTGATATTCATTAAGATAATAAAGTAACAAGACATACAAAAAGAAAAAGAAAAAGAAAAAGAAAAAGAAAAAGCAACAAAGGAGGCCCTGAAATAAGAAGGTCACTAGGGAGCCGGGGCAATGGCAGCTAAAGAGTGTCTCCGAGTTTGCCCATCTGCGAATAAGACTGAAAGAGTTTCTCGATCCCTCGGCACCCAAAGAATTTCATCCATGACGCCACGAGGCCTCCAAGGAAGAAGAGCAGGTTGTCGACACCAGCTTATAATATTCGCTGAATCACCTTTAAGAATGATTATGGAGAACGAGTTGTCAAGACTAAACACCCCCATCTTAACTGCAAACAGCTCGACCTCATTGACCTCACAAAAATGGAGTCTCTCCGGTTGGGACTAAAGAACATCTCCTTGGTGATCCCGCAGTAAGCCCCTCCATCCAAGCTATTTCCTCGCAAGCTACCATTGAAGTTCAACTTAAACCACCCGACCAGAGGTTTGACCTAGATGCATTGAGGGGATGGGCGGCAATTCTTGAGCTTGATGATATCTCAAAAATGAGCAAAGAGAGCTAGATTGGGCATAACAAAGAGAGGGAGGACTGCATAGGCCCAAGATACAACCGAGCAATGAATAACAATCTTCAGAGGGTCGACATCTCTCGAGATAGCCTCAAAGGTTAAGAAGTTGTGTTCTTTCCATAAATTCCTCAATAAGGCCATAACCATAATTCTCCAAAGATGCTGACCCACTGAAGAAAAAGATGGGTTCCAAATTTGATGCATTACAGAGTGGACATCCTGGGACCATGGCCCATTCCAGCCACTTAATCTAAAGAGCCAAGCCAAAAAAGTAGCAGTAAAAGGGCATCTTATGAAAACATTGTCAATATTCTCCTCATCCTCTTCACAAAATAGGCATACATTAGTTAAAATCATCCCTCTTTGTTTGAGCTGATCGATCGTCAAAAGTCTCCCGTAAGCCAGAAGCCAAATGAATGATCTAACACAGGCTGGAGTCTTGCATCTCTAGAATTTAACAAGATGCCTTTTATCTTCAAAATATCTATCTCTCCAGATCTTCATGTAAAGAGAAGAAGTGGAAAAGCAACCCCAAGTTTCTAGGCTCCAAATCAATATATCTTGTTTTCAAGGACAGAAGCAGAAAGAATACAAGCTCTTCATCAATGCCCCAAACTGACTTTCAACCGTACGGTTAACCCTTCTGGTGGAAAGGGTGATGTTCTAGAACGGTGTACCATCAATTAGTGAAATGAGATCAGCCACTATAGCTATTTTATGGGTACCCTTGAGCTAAAGGTCCGGATACACCATCTTAAAGGGTATTCTCCCAGCCATTTAGCCTGCCAAATTCTGGTTAGATGTCCATCACTCACAAGCATTTTGGAATTGGCTAAGAAGAGAGGTCTAACACCTTGAACACCTATCCACACTACTGAGACTTTTGTAGATCTCCGGCATCTCCTCGTGTAGGGGCCATCCGATATATGCCAATGATGACTTTGGCCCAGAGTTGATCACCATGAGTATACAACCTTCACCACCATTTGGTGAGCAAAGAGTCATTGATCGGCCTAATGCAACAGATGCCAAGCCCCCCCACATTTTTTGGCTGACAGACAGAGTCCCACTTGACCAGATGGAACTTTTTCTTCAATTGGGAATCACTCCATAAGAAATTACGCATAAGTACTTCGATTTTAGCAACAATTGCCACATGGACCTGAAAAAGGGAAATATAATAAATAAGAATATTAGCCAGGGTTGCATTAATAAGGGTAGTTCTGTCAGTAAATGATAAATATTGAGCTTTCCAACCACGAAGTTTTGATTGGGCCCTCTGAATAAGGGAATCCCATAGAGATCTAGAGGAGCTTCCATTAAGAAGTGGCAATTCTTTTATCGCTTATGTTTTTGAGGTTATTTTAAAATTTGGGTTACTAAAAGCACTAACTAAAATGTGTATTACTGTAGACACCCCGATCTCGACTGGAAAAGTTATTGATAGGTTGCAATGTCCCAGGCATATTACTCGAGTATTTTAAACCATTCACCCAACCGGTACCCATTCTTCATAAATCTAGCCTCCACCAAACCCATATTGCTCAAATGGGACCAAGGGCTTCAAGAGGCTGAATCAGGAGAGACAGACCCAGAGCGACCTGACTATGAAGCATTTAAGAGGAAATGTTCTAATGTTACCTAAATAGGCATCAAAGCCTTGCCAAAACTCCAATAGTAAAGTTCTAAAAGCACGCATGTCATGGGTGACCCAGGACACCAGAGGCTTGGCTCCATTCCCATTATTGCCATATCCTGAGCCCCCATCTTCAAGCTCTAACAGGATCCACTTTCAAAACCATAAAAGGATCAAGAACTCTAGCGGTAGAACCAATGCTACCAGCGCCAGGCCTCGAGCCCTTCAACAGTCGAAACACAGCCTGATTGAAGTGATCGATGTGACGGGTGGACATGTCAGTCCGTACCCGTCGCCTTGACAGACCTGTACTGATATGTCAATTATCAGTGCGAATTGAGGTTGTTGATTTTCTATTGGATGATAGTCAGAAGCAAGTACAATCAAGACGACTGGACAACTGGTATCTGGTGACGTTTTGAATGTCATCGGCGCTAGTCGGAATACCTTCGAACTGTGATCGACAAAATCAAAGCAATCAGAGCACACCACGTATCCTGGATAGTATTGGGTGCCATTGCCAATTGTGTCAGAATCTGACAGGTCGTATGGGTTCTGCATTAATGAGCATTTAATTTCTACTAATCGTCATTATTATAACATTAATGATATGGCACCATTCCAACCAGCGTCGGTGCCATTCCAAATGGCGCCAAAGCTCTAATGACCCCAAATTTCGCAGAAAATTGCATGCAGGCTGTCATGGGCTCATTTTGCCTATAAGCACCATTTGCCTCAAGAAAAAGGTCAGAGATTTTGGTAATTTTTGTTCCTAAACTATGCCAAAAAATTTCTTGATCTAAAACCCAAGCTTGAGCTTGAGAGAAGATCCCCTTTGAGCAACCCATCCTACCAAACCCTTTAATCCAAAGCTACAAATACAAACCCCTTCAAGTTGCACTTCAAACCGAAAGTGGTATGAACTGAAAAAGCTCAGTTGATTGTGCAAATGTACTATCTGAATCGGCGCTGACTCTGGGTGTCAAGCCTGAGGGGTCGGTCGATATGCCATTTTCCCCTCTTTTGTCCTTTTCATTTGTTTTTTAAGATTTATTTTTATACATCATTTACATTTATGATTTCTTTTACATTCTTCTTTCCTTCTTGATGTATTTTTCTTTTTATTCTCTTCACGAACTTTGCATTTATTTCTTTTGAATAGATTTTATTGTTTTCCTTTATTTTTTTTTATCATTTTTAACTTTTATGCTCCTTTATTTAATGCAGTATTTATGGCACTAGGATAGTTGTATTTATTCCCATTATTCCTTTTTGCTAGCTTGCATTTATTTCCTTTGTATTGGCACTTATTACTTCTCTTCATTCCTTTGATGATGTAGATCCTTTTTTCTCTACAAGCCTCTTTTATCTCACTCCCCTCGCTAAATGGTCTTCATTTCTTTCTTAAGAATGTTTATTTCTAGTTAAGATCTTTTGTGTTTAATCATCTTCCACTCTTTACTATTAATAATGATGGGGTAGATCTCTCTTCCCATCCTCTTCTTCATTAAGTAGGGGATTCATTTTTCTTTTATAGCATGTATTCTTCATGATTTGTTATATTGATGTATCTTCTTGTTTTCTCTCTCTCTTGCAAGTATATATTCTTTATCCTTGCTTTGATCATTCATCTTTTTTATTCGATAATAATATTTTCATGCTCATGTTCCTCTCTTTACTATTAGCAATGATGGGGTAGATCTCTCTTCCCCATCCTGTTCTTCATCAAGTAGAGATTTATTTTCCTTTTATAGCATGTATTCTTCTTGGTTTGTTATATTGATGTCTTTTCTTATTTTCCCTCTCTCTCTCTCTCTTGCTAATATAGATTCTCTATCTTTGCTTTGATCCTTCATCTTTTCTATTAGATAATAGTATTTTCATGCTTCGTTTTACCTATTTCTTTGCTGGTTTGTAACTACCCTACTTCCATGCTCTCATTAGTGTAATGATATAGACATCTCTCATCCCTCGCACATTCTAATCTAATGATTGTTGATTCTTCTTTACTATGTTTTTTCATTCTAATTAGGGATATTTCACTTTTACTTCTTTTAGTTCCCCTTATTTTGTGATGTGAATCTCATTTCTTCACTCCTCGTACTCTCCATTCTGTGGTGAATTTATTTCATCTATTTCCCTTGTATTTTATTCAATAGGTTAATCATCTCTATATTTTTTTTAATTACATCTCCCTTCTCACCTTTTTCATTATTTTTTGTTAATTATTTGGGCTTTTCCTCGTTGTCCCCTTTTTAATGAACCATTCCGTACTTCTTTCTAGTTCGTTCGTCTTAACCTTCTTTCTTATGCTCTTCCCTTTCATCTCTTTCTTTTATTTAATCATGTTTCTTTTGTTACATATTGTTTATTAGTATTGACTATTTTCTACTCTCATCTCTCCTATTTTATTTTTTTTCTTATGCTATATTTTATCTTTATTGGCGCCTCATATTCATATCTCTATGTCTCGTCGATGAGGACCTCATCCTCTTCCTTCTTTGCAACCGCGTTCGCACCATTAGGGTATTATCTCTCTCCTTCATCTTATGCCATATATGTTTAGATTAGCCTTATTTATTTGCCTCCATGTTTTTTAATTTATTGTTCTTTTTGCATCTAATAGTTTGATTCTTTACTCCTAGTTTAGTCGCTTATCTTTTGTTTTCTTCCTTTGTTCTCTTTTTACATATATTTTCTTAAAATCTTCCTCTTATCTCCAAACTTTTTCCAAAATTTTCTTGGTTGAGTTCCAAAGTTGATATAGCAAGGAAGCCGGCTTCGTCGGCGATCTGAGAGGGATAAAGTCTTAGGTCTCGATTCTCCCTCAAAACGTATTTTGACAGAACCCATACTCTACCAACTTATCAATTTGTTTGGACCTGAAATCAAGGCGGGGGAGTAGTCCCCCACCTGTAATTTCGAGTATAAACAATTATGCGTGGGAGTCAATGGAGGAAATGCTCTTGTGGGAGCATAGAATCTTTTTGACTTTTACAATTGTAGTCGTAGTTATCAAGACTCAATTGGGCCAACTAGTTTAACCGTTCAAACTATCGATTGATGGTTTGGCAATTTTAGTTTAAATAAAAATTTGGGTTTGGTAAAGAATCGTCAAAATAAATTTGGACCAATTTTCGATAGTTACACTGCCTGGTTTTGACCCATCATATTGGCTCAATAAATTCAGGTAACTATTATGTAATAAATGTGGTTTATATAAAATGCTAACCTTAAACCATCAAAGTAAGATGCTCATCCAAACTTTGTCGGAATTAGTTTTGGTGTTGAAAAGTTTTACAATGGCTTACAAATTCATTTTCATCACTAATTATGAAATTTAAAGTTCCAAAAATTGTATAGATCGAACAAATCTATAAACACTTTAAACTCTTGTAAATGAACCATTTCAAGCATTATTTTTAATACTTGAAATGTTTTTCTTTTCCTTTCTTTTCTTTTTTCATTTCCTTTCTTTTCTTTTTTCATATCCAACATCTTGACGTCAAGAGAGTTTTCCAGCAATGATACTTTATTATGTACTGGGAAATTGTTTCTTGCTAGCAGGACTGCATTTCTACATATGTGGTCTAGAAAGTGTAAAGCATCCATCTTGAAGATGGATGCAAGTTGACGTTTTATTTAAAAACAATGGAAACTAACGGTCCAAATGTTTTCTTACTAAAATTATTATTTTTAATTTTTAAAATTTATTTATTTTTTCATAATCATGAGGTCCATGTTAGACATTACATGTTCTTAAAAATTAAGCATTAAAATCCATCTCAAAAATAGATTGTATTAAGGGGCCCGCATTTCTACATATGAGGGATTGGAAGCATAGAAACTGGGTCTTTATGTTATATATGAAAAGTTGACACATTATTGTAATATTTTTCCTTTTATATTATCATTAATACATACACTTAGACTATTAATTTTATTATTTTTATTTTAAAAAATCCAGGCTAACTAATTTGAACTGTAGTGGAAGAGGTTTTGGCTTGACTAGATCTCTCACTAAATTTTTATGATACTCATTATAATATCACGTACTCATTGGGGGTGCATGGAAAATGCGTTTAAAGATTCCACCCAAAAAATCCTATCCTTTAGTACCTATTGTTTGACTACTCAGTCCGAGTCCTACGTACTCAAGCTCATCTTTCCTTGCGTTGGTTGTTCCTCTTAGGGTTACTAAAAAAAAAAAAATTAAAAAAAAAAGAAAAAATCTCCAAAAATAATGAATCTATTTGTAATATGTTTCTTATGTTTTCTATCATTTTGAAAAAAAATGAAAAGTGTTTTGGCCGTAAATACTTATTTTACATTTTCTCACTTTTGGATTATTTTAAAAATACTACTAGTCACAAGTTGATTTTTTTAAAATCTATTTTTTATTAGATTTTTAACCTCATTTTGATGTGTTTTGCTTAATCTTACTTTAAACATATATTTCTTATTTTTTTAGATTTTTTTTATTTTTTTAAACTTTTTACTTTTTTTTTTTTTCCGCTATAAGACTTGGATTGGTGGACATATTGTCTTATTGCGAAATCACATTTTTTTGGTCCCACGGATTAGGCATTGATTTTCAAAGATTTTGGGGACCTTTCTCCTAGGCACATGGTTGATCCTGAAGCTCTTCAAGAGTTTTAGTGAATTTTAACCCATCTTTCAATATAAAGTTATGGGTTATCTATTTAGCTCGTAGCAAGTCATGGACAATGGGCTTGGTGTACTACATATCTCGTGTAGAACTGGATTTTATAGGACAACAGTGCACTGTTTATATTGTGTTTTGCTTTGTAATTTCAAAGTAATATATGTTTTGTTTTGAAAAATGTCTTATTTGTAGGGACAGAAGTTATGAGTTATTTATCCCACATTGATGAATGGGTAAAGAAAGTCCTGCTTAAAGTTGAATCCAACCTCTTCACTTAAGTTCTAAGAAACAGATGGAGAGAAAGATATGTGGAGCACATGTGCATACTAGTCAGCCCTGGTTATTGGGGTTGGGACACATCCCTGACGCTGAACCCTCTTTTAGATCACTTTGGAAAACCCCCGGTCTTACGGTTAGGTTCAAGCTCCCTTGCGCTTGCACTTTATCTTCACGCACACACTTCTGAATAGCTTAGAATGACGACCCTAGAGTGAGTGTTTGAGAGTTGTGAGGTTGGGTTGAAGGGGGTTGTGAGTTTGAGAGGGCCAAAGGGCTAGAGTCAAGAAATCAAGAATGTTTATGTTTGAGAGTTATGAGGTTGGGTTTAAAGGGATTGTGAGGGCCAAGAAATCAAGAAGGAAGAAGTGGGAAAAAACCAATCCTTAAAATTTTATAGATACACAGATACCCCAGAGAGATGTTTAGCCCACGAGGAGGACTTGACCAAGAGAAAGCCTTCAGAGAGATGTTTAGCCCATGAGGAGGATTTAACCAAGAGAAAGCTTCCTTAAAACCCAGGTTAAATCCTCCTTAAAACCCAGATAGTCCGAGATGTTTAGCCCACGAGGAGGAGTTAACCAAGAGAAACCCTCCTTAAAACCCAAGAGAGATGTTTAGCCCACGAGGAGGATTTAACAAAGAGAAAGCCTCCTTAAAACCCAGGTTAAGTCCTCCTTAAAACCCAGATAGTCCGAGATGTTTAGCCCACGAGGAGGATTTAACCAAGAGAAAGCCTCCTTAAGGGGTGAGACGAAATAACAAGAGAAGAAGATAATAAAGGCACTCTGGGGCTAGACATGTTAATACGAGTTTAGCCCACGAGGAGGATTTAACCAAGAGAAAGCCTCCTTAAAACCCAGGTTAAATCCTCCTGAAAACTCAAAGGTTGGGATAAGACGAAATAACAAGAGAAGAAGATAAAACCCAGAGGGTAGTCCAAGGATTTAATTAAGAGAAAGCCTCCTTAAGGGGTAAGACGAAATAACAAGAGAAGAAGATAATAAAGGCACTCTGGGGCTAGACACCTTGATACAATGTTACAGATACACAGAGGCTAGACATGTTGATACGAGGTTACAGATACTCAGACTGAGATGCTTAGCCCACGAGGAGGATTTAACCAAGAGAAAGCCTCCTTAAAAGGTGAAACGAAATAACAAGAGAAGAAGATAATAAAGGCACTCTAGGGCTAGACTTGTTGATAATTGTCTTGAATCTCTATTATCAAGGTATTGGTTTCCTATGTTTTTGGGATTGCTGATAAGCAATTAGATATTCGGTAGGAGTTGATTGGGTGAGTCCTACTTTAATATGGCCATGAGCCATGCAAGATACGGATCAAGTAGGTTTACCATAAAGTTAGGATTGACATGAAATCTCATGTACTTGTTTTTTTTTTGGGGTTTCTTTTTCAATATAATATTGTATTCTAGAGAGAGAAACTATGGGAAAAAGTAAGGGCCATCTCGTGGGGTGCACTTTAGATTTGTTTCTTCTCTCTCTATTATGATATTTTTTAGAGAGAGACAGTACATAGAAAAAATGGAATATTTATTTTTTTGTAGAAAAAGAAAATTTTAGAGAGAAAAATGTTTGGTGGGAGATTGAGTTATGCATCTTTGGTTCTCTCGAGTAAGTTCCTTGTAATTTTTTTCTTTAATTTAATCGAAAAACATCGATAGTCTTCACTTATAGATGTAGTCACATCTGTGACGAACGACATAAATTTTGGCATTTTTTTTTAAATTTTTTTTTGTTTTATTTTTCTTGCTTGTTTATTTTTATCTATTTTTTTTTTCTCATACTTTGTTTGTCAAAAATCAAGCTATTAGATTTAAAGCTTCTGTGCACAATAAGTGGTATGTCGATAAATGTTTCGAATGCAAAGTTTGAGATGGAGAAATTTGATGGCAAAAATGAATTTAGAATTTGGCAAATCAACGTTCATAATTTGCTAGTGCAACAAGGTCTATATAAAACTATGAAAAGAAAGTTGAAGAAGCTAGAATCCATGTTTGATGAAGATTGAGAAGACTTATACCTGAGGGTTATGAGCACTATTCGATTGTGCTTATCGAGTGAAGTGTTATTTAATATCGCCAATAATGATTTGGCATCAAGTCTTTGGTCGAAGCTTGAGAGTTTGTATATGACGAAGTCTCTCACAAATCGATTGTTTTTTAAGCAAAAATTGTACACGCAGTGAATGAATGAAAGTACAGATATTACGAATACCTGAATCATTGTAATAAATTTACATGTGAATCATTTAATATTGGTGTTAAAATAGATGATTAGGATAATGCTATAATTTTGTTATCTTCACTCCCTCATTTGTATGAGCATATTTTGTCACAATACTGCTATATGAAAAAGATACCAAAGAGATGGAGGATGTGACTTCGACTCTTCTCTCTAATGATTTGAGGAAGAGACACAGTAATGCTTAGCCACATGCAGATGGTTTAATGGATAAAGGGAGAACTCATGAGAGAAGTAAAAAGAGAGAAATGCCAGGGTAGGTCCTGATCCAAATCCATATGAGGATATGGATAAATAAATAGATATGTCTTTCTATTATGATTTTTTTGGGTTCCTCCCTGATTTGTTGTTCTTATTTTTTTGACCTTTCGTTGTTTCTTCTGTGGATTTTTTTTAGTATTTCATTTTGTGCTTCTATTGTACCCTTACTTTTAGACTTACTTTGGTTGATAATTCACAACTCACGTATTGCAAAGGGTTTACATCAAGGTGCTAATGCAGTCGGTTATGTTGGAGTTATAATCCTTGTTTTCTCACTGTTGGGTATATTTTCAAATGTTTTTTAGGGTTATTATCATTGTTTTTCTTTTAGTCAATTGCGTGAGATAATGTTTTTTAGGGTTATAATCATGGTTTTTCTTTTAGTTAATTACGTGAGATGTTATAGTGTTTTTTGGGATTTAATTCATATTTCATGCTTATGCTTACTTGTGGTAACACGCACGCACGCACAGTGTCATTGATTTTGTTGATGCATATATCTATTTATGTTTTAAATTGTGCCAGTTTGACTAGGAATTTATATCAATCATATCTAGCAAATTATCAATTCTTTGGTAATTATTAATAATTTTGCTTTATTAATAATATATTATGGGTGTGGTTTGCATGACGCATGAAAATCTTAAAAATAGGTTGTCTAGATAATGAGTTACAAGATATAATATTTTTGAGACTTAAAATATCCCCCCATACATGTTGAAGTCAAGATGATCAATTAGATAGTTTTCCAACTTCAAAATAGCATTTTTCAATAGATTTTTTAAATGCATCTTAATTTTACAATATAAGTTGTCAGCCTCATGCAACTTTTTTCTATATATTATATTTATATTATTCATACAGGGATGCCCCCCTTCCCGTTCCATTCTTGAGGGCATGTCCCTCATTCCTACTTTAGGTCTTTCAATTCTCACCATTGAATATTCATACCCCTTCCATGAGCTCCTTTTAAGAATTCGTGCGTACCCCTTCAATGTGCCCCTTGTATCGAAAAAGAAGGGCAATTCGTTCACCTTACAACCTAATTCCTCTTTGTAAGTGAACCCATCCTACATTCCCTCTAGGGATAGGGTTCCCTTTCATTCTTGCAATTGGTATTTATCCCTTAACTGCAGCTTAATAATGTAGATAGATACATAGATATGTCTTTGTATTCCGATTTTTTTGGATTCCTCCTCGAGATTTTTTTTGTGCTTATTTTTAAACTTTTGTTGCTTCTTCGGATTTTTTTAGTAGTTTAAGCCATTGGTAAGATTTTGTTCTACCCTTACTTTTAGACTTCCTGTAGTTGATAATTCACTACTCACCGATTGAAAATGATTTACATCTAGCTGCTAATGCAGTCTAGAAACAACTTTTGTTAGTACCCTTTGCTTTTAGACTTCCTTTCGTTGATAATTCATTGAAAATGGTTTACATCTAGCTGCTAAAGCAGTCAAGACTATAGTTAGTAAGTCGGGCACCATCAATAAATTGGTTTACTATAAAATCGGAAACAAATCATTTTTATTTAAAAAAATCGGATGAAAAAATCAGATAAAAAATACAGATCGGCAAAAATACTCCATATAAAGATATCGCTAATATATCGGATTAGGCTAAAAAAATTGGATAAATTTATAATATTAGAATTTTTGAAATTTTAAAAAATAAAAATTATGTCAAAGCCATCAATAACTAATTCATCTATAAAAACTTTATTAGACTAATATAATTAAGTCAATTGATTTAGATGCTTCGTTACTCTCATGCAATCATCCAATATTAAATAAATAATTAATTAGTATATACCAAAACAAATTATACCATATAAATCTACCCATTAAATACTTCAAGAAACATCACACTTACTTATTACATACCTAAAACAAATATACTACATAAATTTATTCATTAAATACTTTAACCACAGTATGGTAACAAATATACTATATAAATTTATTCATTAAATACTTAAACATCACACCTCCTTGGAAGGTATAAAAAAAATACACGATTTTTGTTTTCTCATTACAAGTATTTAACTATAGTATGGTGACTATGGCCATTCCATATCTATGGTTAAAGTTTTATGAATTTCTTTAAGGGTGCAGTTGGCATACGGATGCATATGTAGGTATAGAGGTAAGGTGCACCTTCAAATTTTATCATGGTATATAATTTTTATGTAAAATGTTCTTAGGATTATCTCAAGGGTGCGGTTTGCCTAGAGCCAAGGCTCTAAACAATCAAATTAGAGCCTACCTTCAAATAGTATCGAGAAATGTGGTTTCAATATTGAGAATATTTGTAGTAGCCTTAAATTTACTTTCATCTTCATTTATAAAGTTTAAAGCTTAAAAAATGAAAACTTGAGAATTATGAAAATTGACGGCTCAAAAATATGTTAGAAAATACACTATTTCTAAAACTAGAAATCCATTTTTTTTCTCCAGTCCATGCATCTTAATGTTGAGCTGATCAATTTGAGGATATTTGGCCATCAAAAGAACCTCTTCTGGTGAAATTTTTGATGTAGGCTCAAATTTCGAGGTTATGTATAAATTTTTTTTTATCTCAAAATCTATTTTTATATTTAATTATAAAATTATAAATTTAAAAAATGATTAAAATCAAATAGATCTATAAACACATCGAGGCTCTGAATAAACTTTTTTCTTATCTCAAAATTTATTTTTATATTTAATTATAAAATTTTAAATTTAAAAAGTGATTAAAAATAAATAGATCTCTAAACACATAAAAATCTTGAAAATGGATTGGGTAGATAATATATTGTAAAATTCATTATCTTTTAAATTTAAAATCTTTTTATTTCTAATAGTTATACATCTCTTCGTCGAAATGATCAACGAAAGGGTTTTTCATCGTTAACATAACCTTTTCCCGATGGATTTTTGGGGCATCCCTACTTCTACATTATAAGGTACCATCTTTATATAAACTTTTTCCTTTTTTTTTTAATTGAAAAGAGGCTCGTAGAAATTTGGATTTCATATCTCCTCGTTGACGGTTTAGAGAGAGCAAGAAGGAAGAGCTGGGCTCATAGCCAGTGTTTACGGAGAGAGGAAGAAGGAAGTGGTCAGGGCTTTACAAACCCTAATGGAAGTGGCTCTAACTGATTTTTAGAAAGAGAAAAGGAAGATGGGATGCTGATTTGGAATAGTTTGAAGAGGGTTTTTCTCTCTGATTTGGGATGTTTCTCTCAAACCATACTGATTTGTCAAGACGCCCTAACTGATCCATACTGATTTTTAGAGAGAGAAAAGAAAGAGGGATTTCCATTTTCATGGGGAAACAGCAAGCAGAGCTGAAGGATTAGGTTTGGGGAACTTTGCTTTGCTCCTGTAAGTTTACAATTTACACTATATTGTTTATCTTTGTTATCACATAATCAAAAACAAAATATTGATTACTTGGTCCTGTAATCACACTCTCTGCTTCTCATTCATCAGTACAAGATTATGTTTTGAGCTCTAATTTGTGCCATAAACAGTATTTTCATAAAAACAATTATCACAAATAATTACAGAAACCTGCCAGTATATGATTTTCTTTACACAATGATTTACTTTACAATATGATTTGCTATAAATAATATTTCATTTACACAATGATTTTCCATAATAACACTGAAATCTGCATCTATTTGTTTAAGTTTTTTAAAAAAAGGGAAAAAAAATTCATACCTTCAATCTGCAACTGTGGCTTTGAAGAACATAGTGGGGATAAAAATTTCTATTTTAGGGTTTCTTTTTTGAAATAATGATTTTTTTTTTCAAAAGCGTGAAAGTAGCAATGGCTGCAATACACAAAATAGGAAAAAAACGTTTATCTTTCAAAAAAAAAATTATAGGTAAAAAGGATGCGATTTTTTGGCTTGATTTAAATCGTATTATGAAAAAAACGTGTTTCAAACGTTTTTATGAAAACTACCTAATTTTTTCCCGATCTTTTAAAAAATTCGCCGTTTAAAACTGTTTCCATAATAATGCTGATGTTTTGAAAAAATCGTCGATTAGACGGTGATTTGCTCACTATGGTCTAGACACATATATTCTTGTGGTTTGTTTTCATAGGTCGTTTTTTTTTGGGTAAGTTAGTGGGGGAGAAGCCCCCTACCTGATTTTTCATTAATAAAAGAAAATACGGCTCATAAAGTTACAACCCTAGAGTAGGGCATTTGTGCTACATCATTGAGTAACGCAAGAGAAAGAAAATACGGCTGTCTAGATCGCCAAATGGAGGCAACTGAGGAAGCTGTGGCTTTCTTAGCGAGTGTATTTACCACTATATTGGCTTCACGATAAATGTGGACTAAGGACCAAACACAGTCAGAAAGCTTGTATCGGCAATTACCAACAACAATATTGAGCACCCATGGAGCTTTGCAATGATCATGGATCACTCTTGATCTGTAGAAAGAAACAATTAAACAGAATGGCGAGGTCCACCTCTGCCTGCAAGGCATGAAACTCTGTAAAATTAGTTGATGCTATTCCAAAGGGATTGACAAATGCAGCAATAAAGGAGTCATCTTCACTCCTAACATGCCTCCACCGCTTGCAAGTCCAGGATTTTGGAATGAATCCCCATCAACATTTAACTTAAAAGTGATTCGGACAAGGAAAAGACCATGTAACTGGAACGGGGTGTTCGACTTTCTATTGGTGCCATGTAATCTGAAAGTTGCCTATGACTTCTCTCTTTGACAAATGAAATGTCCAAGCTTTAGCATCGGCTATTCTCTGAAATGAGAGGTGATTCTCTTGAGCAAGTTTTCTCATATGGATTTTTCGATCAAAAAACTCGATGGTTTTGTTCCTCCCATGACATCCAAACTATGGTGAAGAAAAGAGATAGCCAAACATTCAGTAGACCTTATGATTTGAATCTAAAGGCAATTCAGTTCCTGAGCATGGTTACAATGGATGTGTTCGGTCAGTCTTTTGCTGCATCTCCAGGCATCCGATCTCCAAATACCTTGTGAAAAAACACAATGGAAAAGAAGGTGGCAGATACTATCATCATTAGAACAACAAAAGGGATAGCCGGAATCCGTTGAGATCCCTCTTTATTGAAGAAGAGAAAAAGTCGATAATGAATAGCCAACCAAGTGAACCTTTTGGCTCTCGGCTGATACTTCGAGGACCACAAGGCCTTGAAAATTGGCTGAATGGAACCCCTACATCGAATAAAATTCCACGTCTCCTTGACAGAGAATAATCCATTACAAAAATGGATCCACACCAGAAAATCCTGTTGTGGTTGCAAACGGATTGCAAATGCTTCTACCTCCTTCCAAATTCTAGTTAGAGAACCAGAATTAGGAGAAGGAAGCCACCAGAATTGAGGAAAGCCCTATAGATAATCAGCTACCTTAGGTTTAGCAAAAACTCCAAGATCTTTATGAACATGGTCACCATAAGTCTCCCAAATAGAATTCTTTGAAAGCGAAGGAATTGCCCAAAACTCTATTGTCTTGCCATTCTTAATAATCCACTTGACATTATGCCGTTGATAAGATAGTCCCATCTGAATACCTTTCCATGTATGAGAGAATATCTAAAGTACATGAGTACATGTGTTTAGAAAAACCGCGATATTAAAGAGGAGGGGTTTATCAGAACTCTTCATGTTAGCTTCATTATGCATGCGATATTAAACTTTGAGATTCCACAAATCCAAGAGTCCCTTCCTCTAGAGTAAGAAATATAGATTTCCACTTGACCAAATGAATCCCTTCTTCTTAGCTGTACTTGCCCATAAAAAAATTATGTTGAAGCCTTTCCACCATAATACAATTACTCCTGGGCAAGAGAAGACATAATCCAGAAGGTAACCGACGAGGAAAGAACCGATTTTAACAACTATAATCGGCTTGCATAAGACAGTGATAAAGCTTGCCACTACCCAATCTTACCAATTACCTTATCAACTAGATTATGGCAGTAATTATGTTTCAAACGACCATGAAAGAGAGGCTGCCCCAAATATCTAATTAGAAGAGATACCTCATTGAAACTAAGCTCCCTCAAAATAATTTGATTAGGACACTAAGCCACCTTGAAGAAAAATACTTTACTCTTTACAACATTGAGTTTCTGTCTTGTGGTTTTTTCAAAAACAGATAGGAGAGAAGTCATACCACTGGCTGCTTTCCAAGAGGCTTTACAAAAGCTAACTGCATCATCAGCATAAAAAATTGTGAGAAATCTCATAGTCACATCTAGAAGGGAAAGCCACATGAATTGAACCTTAGGTCACCGCATGATCCAACTGTCTGCTTAGGAAATCCATAACCAATAGTGATAGATAATGAGATAAACGGTCCCCTTGTCGTAATACCCTTTTGGAGAGCCATTCTGTAACACCAAAAAGGAAGGGATGGTAATGCAAAGACGAACCCAAGAAATAAGCAATGAAGGAAAAACCAAAGACTGCATTCTAGCAAGAATAAATTCTCAAGACACTCGGTCATAGGCATTGCTTAGATCTAATTGCAAGCACATTTTGGGTTTCGCGGAATACTTATGACAGAGAGATAAGTTCGTTTGCCATCAGAATATTGTCAGTGATTAGCGTACCATTCAGAAATGCTGCCTGCCTTGCCTAGGATTTATAAGGGAATCCAAGAGCACCTTTAATCGATTTGAAAGGAGTTTGCTAGTAATCTCGTAAAGAGCATTACATAATCCAATCGGTCGGAAGTCCTTCATAACACTTGGGGAATTAACTTTGGGAATAAGTCAAATAAAAATGGACTTAATTTGTTTGAGAAACTTACCTCTCTTAAAGATGTAGGGCAGCAAATAAGTCTTTCTTGATTACTTCCCGACTGAACTTGTAGAACTCCACCGTGAAACCATTTGCACTAGGGGCACCCTCACTATTCATATCCCATATACAGGCTTTAATTTCCTTGAAGGAAACATCCTTAATAAGTTGCCTTTGCTGATTTGGGTAAAGTTGTGAAGGACGTGGAAAATGATCTGGCAGGTGCAAATCAATATCACTAAAGAACCTTAAAATATTTGATCATATGATCCTCAATTTGCGCTTAATTGGTAATAGGAATTCCATTTTTGATCGTTCAGTAAAGCGTACCTGTCATTTCTCCTTCTTATAATAATCGAAAGACGAAAGAATTTTATGTTGGCGTCACCATTCCGTAACCAATTTTGTTGCGGTTTTTGTCTCCACATACTCTCCTCATGCAACAACAATTGCTGTAAATTACTGGCACACGCTTTCTCCTCCATTATAAGAGATTCATTGGAAGGGTCACAACTCAGATTATCATGGAGTATTGGAAGCTGTCGATGAAGATTAAAAATCTTTTCTCCAACGTACCCAAAAGAAATGGAATTCCATTCTCGAAGATCCTTCCGGAACCTTTTTAATTTTGTAACTAATCTGAACATGGGTGCGCCCCCATGCTACCTCTCCAAGATTCAGATATGGTGTCCATAAAATCACTTGAATCTTGAAGTAAAGAGTCACGATCACCCAACTTTTCTGAAGCTTCCAAAATAGTAGGAGTTATAATAATTGTTTTTTCACTTTTGGGTAATGTTTTCATATGCCTTTTAGGGTTATAATGATGGTTTATGTTTACTTACTTATCAGTCAAGTATGTGAGATATTATAATTTGTTTTCTAGGATTAATTCATGGTTCATGCTTATGCATAGCTGCGGTAAGTCTCTCTTCCTCCCCCCCCCCTAAACCAAAAAAAAAGGGGTGGGGGTGGGGGTGGGGGGACAGGGCTGGGCTGGCAGGCACCCTTGTGTTCTCTGCAGCAAAATTATGCCTTTCGTTTTCTTTCCTTGAGCTTAGGAAACTTATTTATATTATATTATCTTGGTGGCATTTATTTTGTTTTTATTTAAAAGAATTATTTCCTTATCCTAATTTAATAGTGGCCTACATATGAATTGTAGGCCTATTTTTTATTCAGTTTTGCTTTGAAGTTCTAGATATTCCTCCCCTGCTCCTGCTGCTTTGATATCACTTATTCATGTATCACTTTAAGAAATTAATTTATCTTTTAATTTTGATCTCCTGCCTTTTCTTTTAACTTTCAGTTCTCCTTATGTATTTATTTTTTTTGCTATATTTCATTGAAGTCTGATATACTCGCTTATGTAAAACTCAAAGTTAAGTCAAAGATGAAATTTCTATGTTCAGGAACATAATCATCAGATTGGAAGTATGGAGTGGAACATAATCATCTGGTTGGAGCTTTGTCGAAGCAAAAGATTTCATGGATATATACTTATTTGTTGAAAATATTGGACCCCTTTCTTCCTTACCTTGAAACCTTTATCCTGCTGAGGAAAGCAACTGACCATGGAGAGTAGTATGTGTTGCACCAGATGTGGGGCCATTGGTTTCTCTGTTACAGATGATAGTCTCTATTTTTGCCTCTCTTGTGGCACACAATCTCAAGATATATTTGAGCAAGGGATTGATATTGATATGTGTGGTCTCTATAAACACGGCAATTCTAGAAAAATAGATTGCACCCAGATCTCTGAAAATGAACACGAGATCAAAACCCTAGCTTCACTTCAGATGCTCAATAGGAGCCAAGAAGATCAAGATTATGGTAAATCTTCTGTTTTCTTAGAGAGTGAGAAAGTTGAGGAAGGATGTCCTGCGGATTTTGGAAGCCAAAATAAAAAACCAGGCGATGAAGACATTGCAGAGGGCTTGAGGCTGAAATACGTGGAAGGGATTCAGATCATGATTCAGTTGCAGTGTGAGGCTCTCGTGGAGAAGTTCGGTGTGAGCCCATTGGTTTGTGGCTTGGCTGGACCTATTTGGATGAGGTATCTTGCGTCGACTAAGGTTTTGGATGAGGAATGGGCCAATGAAGAGATTATTGCTTCTGAAACCTGCTCTGCAAGAAAAGGAGAGAGAGGTGAGTGTTTGTGATGTTTTCTTGTTGCTGTGTTGTTTTCTTCCTTTCTTTTGTGCTTCATTTATCTTGTCGTTTCCAGGCTCCTAGTGATGATGCTCTAAGTTTTTTCCTTCATATACTTATTGATACAAAGTGCAATTAGGCTATTAAATGTAGGATCAAGGGCGAATTGCATTCCCAAAAGATGAGCTAGGTTCCCAGACGAGTTTCTACCTAGAGCACTGAGAATCCCCATTTTGGATATGGATTCTTTAATGGTTTTGCTTATGTAGTATGCACAAAGCTACTTGAGATGTGGTCACAAACCCAATCTCAATGTGAAGCCTCACGCATAATGATATGATTGGTGCTATTCCAATGAGAATATCACAGTTGATTTTTTAATCTCTTCTTACTCCTAGTCTTGTGTAAATGGAAAAATTGAGCTTTAAGTGCCCACCACTAGGGACACCTGTGCCTCAATCCTAGAAGGCATTATATTACCACTTGTATACTCGGCTCAAAACCTTTGCAATTTTCCACTATATAGTAGCACCAACTACTAACTAGTAGTAGAGATGCCGGTGTTGCTCATGTAGTCGTTCCCCAACCCAACTAATAGCCCTACCGATGCTTAGTTCATTATAGAATGCCATACTATATAATAGTCCGACCCCCATGGTTGCACCTCCAAGTTGGTACTGAGCTGGCAGTCGATCTACTAGTTGAATCGATAGTACCGACTCTCCCCGGCCCTCGTCGTAGTAGTCCAGTACGAGTTGCTAGTAGTAGGCAATGAGCGTGCATCTGCAGTGCCGATCTATAATATAAGTAGTAGGACCATCTAACTAGTTGGTGTTCCGTTCTAGTATGCTGATAATAGTAGTAATGCCAAGCTGATATCAAGGGCGCAACAAAAAAGTCGTTCTAGTAGCCGAGCGTCGTTGTATATTCAACTACTAGTACCATCACTATGTAGCCAGTATGTGGAACAGGAGGTCCGGTTCTTAAGCACCCACACCACCTTGTTGAGTATAGAAGGCAGTAGCGCAGTAGTAGACAATCAAGTGTTCGATGCAGCGGTTTTCCCTTTTGATAGCGCTGGGCCGATGTTGTCGTTTTCATATTAGTAGTAGTTTCCCATGAAAGT
>NW_006499883.1:5297493-5317023 GCF_000471905.2 Amborella trichopoda | reverse complement strand
TCGTATTCGTTGGAGGGGGGGTAGGGTTCAGTAATGGGATAGGAAAGCAGTCAATGAAGTTCTTATCGCATGGTCTAATGCGTATGGAGGTGGGTATCCAAGTAGAGAAGTTGGTTATTAAACTATTACCGGCCACGGAGGCAGATACTTATGGATAGATAGATGGGTCAGACTAAGCATGAAGGGTTGGAAAGGGATCTCTTTCTTGGAAGGTGGTCGAATCCAGACTCGCTAGCCGGAGAATAGTAATAGTGATTGGCGGGGAGGGGACATGCCGCTAATCCTGGAGAATTGGATGCATGTGGGGCTGCTCATTAGAGGATAGTTCTATCTAGTAATGCCAAATGCCGGGAGTCATACTATAGAGAGAGTATGGGGAGAAGAGGGACACGAAATGCTGGTAACACCTAGATGGTATAGAGAAGGGGAACAAGCGGGAGTAGAGAAGCTTGGACAAGGGAGGCATCTTTCTAGACAATCTGATACTAGTGGTTGGGGAATCTGTTTCAAGTCTTCTCTCTATGGATGGTCCTTCCATTGAGGCGGGGGAGAGATTGGATGGGGAGGCTGATCTCTTAGAGTGAATAGGCTAGAATGAGGCTAATTCTCAAACATTGGACTCGCCTTAGAGTGGTGAGGCCAACCTTTCTCAGAGTGAGTCAAAAAAAGGGACTGAGAATCCGAGGAGAAGCGAGAAACAGAGAAGGAAAGACACCTTTATCCAAGTAGATAGTATTGCCAACCTCTCCAATACCACCCATGAACGGTATAGATAGGCTTCTACGGAGGAAGGAGGCATAGTCCAAGGCTGCCTCAAAACCACCTTCATCAGGGTCTTCTTCTTGCCCCCAACTCCTGGGAATAATCTCATTTCTGGATAGATGGATGAGCCAATTGAGAGAACAGGCGAGTCTTCCAGATACCTATTCTTTGCTAGGCTATTACGTATATAAGAGAAGGATGCCGGTAGGAGTCGCACCAACGGATCTGATGAACAGAAATGGAGATCATCGAGGAACATGCCAATTGCCTGGTTTATGGTTCTAAAGAAACCTCAAAAGTCAAATACATACACAACTATCATTCCAACATGTATTCAGAGATCACAATCTTAGATATGTCGATCTCATAATTCAGATTCTCTGATGCATTGGCATAATTAATGTGTACGTTATGAAAAGTAAGTTGAAAAAAAAAAAAACGAAAAAAGGAAAAATGACCTTTCAGAAAATATGCTAATTTTTTGGAAAATTAAGTTCCAATAGTGGGTTTATTTTTGGGGACTTTCATAACTCGCTGTCTAATTTATAGGTAGGTCAACAAAGTGTCTCAAACTTCAACAAAGTCCGGTGACTGTTTTCAATCTTAACTGAATGCAATGAGTATTGCTTTGGACCTTTAACACTACATGTTTTATGTTACTGTTTTTACATGTAATTTGTTCCATGTATTTTCCATGGGCCTTGCTGGGATTTCTGTGTTGGATAATCAATGAGATTATTAGTTACTGGAGTTCAACGTGACTAGTGGAATGCAATATTGAGGTGACATGGATGCAGGATTTTTTATTTATTTTATAACGATAAATGTTGAAATATATATCAGTTATTTTGGTTCATTTGACTTGGTGCTCCTTAAACGGAGCTGCATTATTTGCAAATCTTGGTTTAGTGTCAGTTATTTGTTTCATTGGTGTCTCTCTTAATATATGGAGTTACTTTCTTTTGATCAATGCTGCAGTATGATAATTGTGAAACCTGTAAAACTGGCTTTCAAGATTTCTAGGAGTTTGGGACACTTTCTTTCTATTATTTTATCAAAAAGTGCAAATGTTACCAGTATTACCTCAACACTTCTCTTGAGGTTTTGTGTCGCATGTCAACACATGTCGACATGCCTAGACATGCCACGACATGGTAATCATACATGTCTAATGATTTCAAGGGTCATACAGTATATGTCAACTAGGGAACATCATGTATCCCTATTTCTACAAGGGAAAAAAAGACTCATATTCATGTGACTTGAGTACCCTCACGTAACTGGCCATGATTAGAGTGATGTCATACACACCACATGGCGTTGAGTGATGACCAATGAATGAAGTCCACATGGCTGCGGGCCATTTATAGTTGGAGTGATATCACACATGATACACCACATGGTCCTTGAGGGATGACCAATTGCAAGAGCTTGAGGGATGACCAAATTGGAAGGGTGATGACCAATGAATGAAGACCTCCTTCTCTTCTTGAGGGCTGACCATTTTGAAGATCTTGAGGGATGACCAAATGGAAGAGTGATGACCAATGAATGAAGCCCACGTGACCATGGGCCATGCATGGTTGGAGTGATGTCCGACACACCATGTGGTCCTTGAGGGATGACAAATTGGGGAATGAAGCGAAGACCACCAAAAACCATCATGGTGGATCGAACCCAAGGTAAATTGGGGCGGCTTGGTTGTAACGTTACCACACGGGTAGTACACTCTCAGATGGCATCAATGTAAGAATGAATATATATAATACTAATGAGCTTTTCTTTTTAGCGATAAATTTTTGTTTACAGCCAAATCCAAGAGAGTTTTCGATGGAGAGACCCTCTTTGATTTGAGCTCCAAACTAATTAAGATACGGAATCAATAGAGAAAGTGGGCATCGGTCAAATTACAATATGAAGAATAGAAGTCTGATCTTGGCAAGTTAGTTTCCTCTTCAGATTGCTGGCATCGCCAGTTGATTATCTACGCCAAAAGCACTTCTAAAAACTAATGCAAATATATATGAAAATAACTAAAAATCAAAAGAGGAAGTGAAATTGAGAACTTACATGCCCGGGCCAGTCGGCTCGTGATGCCAGAAACCCATAATTTGGGGCCCATATCAGGACCGTGGGTTATTTTACACCATTGCCTTCTCTTTTCACATTGGAAATTGACTGAGTTTTAACTAAGAGAGATTCAATGTTCATATTGGGTTTTCTAGGGTTTGATGGCCTAGATCTCAGGTTAGGTTTAAGCTTCTAGGTTTCTAGGGTTGAACGCTCAGGTCTAGGAGTAAGGTTAAGGGTTTTCCTAACCTAGGGTTTTCTAGAGTTAGGTTTTTTCACTTTGGAATTGGGGTTGTCTAGGATTTTTAGGTTCTTTTGTTTCTCCTATATTGTTTTTCGCTCTTAGCATCTCCCTCTCTATGGTAGGAGTTAGGTCCTCACATTTTGTTTGAAAACCATTTTATTTTTTGTCTTCAGGTTTTCCTAACTTATGGCTTTCCTCTCCACTCTTTCTATGGTAGGAGTTCTGACTATGGCAACATCTTATGTCAACTTTACCCTCATTGATGCTCTCTCTGAGAGGTTCAATTGCTAAATGAATGCCATTCTTCTTACTACCGAAGGGACTACTCCTAATTTGGAAGAAGTTTTGAGAATTTCAAGTCTGAGTCTGGCAGATCCCTTATCATCCCCTAACGGCTATAGATGATCACTCCATCTTGGGGAGAAGTTTTGGGAGCAGCCTACTTCCCACAAGGAGAGTGGTACTTCCCACAAGGAGAGTGGGTTGACATGGAGGCCCTTGTCGTCAATTGGTAGTTATCCCGCTTAGAGCAGCATATTCGTATCTTCATCTTTATCAATTCTTTTCTTTAGTAGCCGAAAGATGGTTTGTAGCACTCTCATTCCCTTGGCTCATGCCTTGTGGCAGTGATTGGGGAGTGCTATTGTTCTGGCAGTCCAGGCTGGTGTTTATCGCAACCCCTTCAATAGGGTGACTCGTGGTGACCATTTCATAGGAGGGTGCGTTTTAATCTTGCAGGTATGTTTCTTGGACCCACTATTCTGTTTTGTGCTATTTCTTACTATTACTGCAATTTCCTTGAATTTTTACAATTTTAAAGGCATTGTGGCAGAGACGACGCATTATGCGTTGTTTGGGCCTGACACCCTTAGATGTCGCATCTTGCATTGTTTGAAGTAGTAACCCAGGTGCTTGTTGCTTCAGTTTGTTGTTTTTCAATAATAAATTTCGGCTCTCTGAACTCTTCTAGTTTCTTTTTTCACAGGTCTGAGCATATGAGCAAATTGCGTCATCCGCTCTCCTTGATCTACGAGTGTTGTGGCCGCTGCTCATGGATTAGTCTATACGAAGGGAATGAGAGTGCTACAAACTTTCGGCTCCTAGAGAAAAGAATTGATCCGAGGAGCACAAAGATGAAGATACAAATCTGCTCTTCTGAGCAAAATAATTCCCAATTGATGACAAGGTGCTCCGTGTCAACCCACTCTCCTTGTGGGAAGTATGCTACTCTTAAAAATTGTCTGCCTAAGATAGAGTGATCATCTGTAGCCATTAGGGGATGGTAAGGGGTTCCAGGTAGACTCGGACTTGAAATTCTCAAGACTTCTTCTAAAATAGTAATAGTGTCTCCAATAGTAAGGAAGGTATTCCTTTGGTAATTGAACCTCTCAGAGAGAGCTTCAATAAGGGTAAAGTATATATGAGATGACGCCTTAATCAAAACTCCTAGCATCAAAAGAGTGGAGAGGAAAGCCATAAGTTCAGGCCCTTGCCTCGTAGAGGAAAACCAATCCCTGAACTAGGACCGATAGGAGGGTAGCCTTGGACCCTTCGTGGGGCATCTCCTGCCCTTAAACCTGTGCTAGGTGATAAGGGAGACCATCTAGAAAGGGCCTCACTCTGGAGAAGGAAGGGCCACTTCCTTCCCCATTTCAGTAAACAGGAAAGATGAAGAATAAGGAATAAGACCCTAGAAGTAAGAGAAATTTGAAAAGCTGAGAGGAAAGAGTGCAATGTGGAAAGTTTGGCCAAAACCCCTATTTGTCGTTGCAAAACGACAAGTCCCGAATGAACAAGGGTTCCCAAGACAACCGGGATTGAGAAAAGTGGACGTAGCCGACGACATGTTTCATGACGTCTGGGCCATAGATGTAAACGACATGTCTCGTGTCGTCGGGGCCAAAAATCCAGAGACAACATATCTCTAGTCGTTTGTACCAGTTGGCCCAGCAAACTGGATTTCAACATCCAGTAGCTCCTGGAGGTTGCAGTACAATCACATGTATGCCGTTTGCTGTTCCAGTTAATGCTAATTTTTAAATAATTTTACAAGGCTGCATTTGATCCACTAAAACCTAAAAGTTTCCAAAGTGTTCTAGAAAATGGCTTCTCTTCTAGAAAGGAAATTTCAAAACTCTCAGAAAATGCTCGTTGGTAGCATGAGCCTAAACTGCTAACCCCCTTCAGCCAAAAATCATTTTAGAAGACAGTTAAGAAAACATCTATCCCCGTATGACATAAAAGGTCGGCTGTATCTCCATAAAACATCTAGCTCTGTATGAGGTAAACGGTCGGGTGTATCTCCAAAACACATTTTCGGAAATCTATCCCTGTACGACATAAAATGGCTGGGTGTTTTAAAAAACCGTCCGCCACCAAGAGACGTTAAACTGTCGGCTTGATTACGTCCATCGTTGCATGACATTGAACAACTTGAGAGCTCCATGGCGGCATGAGCTAAAATTGTTGATCAAAAGCTTGTTTTCCAAAAGTATTATATCACGGTCCATATCATATTACGGTACTGTTGAAGTCTATTTTTGTTTTTGATATGATATTACGGTCCATGTCAATGTGGTTCTTGGTTTCATGATATGCATGGTTGTAAGAAATCCAGATAGATTTGATACGACATTAATAACGTAAACTGATGCGGTGTTATCCATCTCTCTTCTTGTACTATGCCCTTCTCCTTGGACAAATATCTGAGTGAACATTTGCTGTGTGAACCCACCATGTCCTTGCCGCTCACGCTCCACACTTTCTCATACTCCATCTTTCCAATCGTCTTTCATCCCCGTATCCAATGTGAAGAAAGTCATAACTAATGGACGTGAACCACATAAGTTGTGGTCAAGTTAATTATCGATAGAGAAAGAAAAACATGGGTTGTGGTCATTTTCTTTTGCTGGAATCAAGGGTCAAAGTGATCGATTTACATGCTAGGTGTAATATAGGAAGGGTTTCTTAGTATCTTGGGTATGACCATTGCTGTATAGGCCTCATGTTTTCTTAGAATGGAAGTCAAAATATAGTAGATGCCTTGAGGGATTTTAGGTGCTTTCCAGTTTTCCAATGTATAGAAACATAATTGGGGTCTTTAGAAGACTATAGATTTATAATGGAGTATATTTGAGACATTGTGTATGAACAGTTAAATCCACATGGCTGCTTCTTATTGCTTTCTTCTCCCTTTTCTTCCCCGTTTTTGTGAACAATCCTCTTCTTGTATTTACAAACTAGCCCGTGAGAAGATATTCCTGATCAAACAAAGGTCTGGTGCTGATTAATAGCTTTATGCACTGCATGTTCCATGCTTTAGGAACTTACCATTCCGTAATCCTTACACCTGATTTCCTCACTTCCTATTCACTTCCCCTCTGTTCTTTCTGCCGCCCTTTATAGCAGTTCTTTCTCATCTTCACTCTCTACTCATTTCTTCCCCAACTTCCTGTCATTAACCCCCCGAACTATGTTTTTCTTCTCATTCTTAACTTTTCTTGGAGCCTCGCAAACAGTTTCTCTCAGGGCCAATGCATGATCATTTGATTGTCTCGTTTATGTCCATCTCTTTGAGGAAAACTCTCGTCCACAGAATATTCCTGTTTCATCTACTCATCATAAACTTTAGTGACACCCTTGAAATTCCTTAGAGCCATCAATGATGTCCTCCTGAGACCAGTAATTATTGCTCATGTTGTCCTTCTCTGTTGATCTCCTTACTGAAACCTTCTCATGAGCAGAATAGCCCTGACCGTAGTTGTTTCCTTTAACCTACCGTAAACCTTTTCTAATACCCACCCACGATATGATATTGTCATGTATTTTTATGTAGCTCATAATGTGTACTTTCTTGGATTTGGTGAGAGAAATCTAATACAATCAAAATGATACTTTAGATAATTCTATCAATTGTTTTTCCTTCATAATGTACATTGGAGTCTGACTTTGTCAAATCAACATTATGTAGCAAGTAGTTCCTGTTGAATGGCTAGCTTTCATTTCTTTGATTCTTTATATGGTTGTAAAACCATCACTGCAGCTGGTTCGTATCGAGAAACTGTTGCCCTTCTACAGTTGCATATTCTACTAGATTTGCTGAATTTGTGAGTTCTAATTTGACTGAATTTATGCCTTGGCATTCGCTGTAGGAGATAGTCCAGAGTATAGAAGAACCAGTCTTTCAGTTTATACTATACCACCCTAACACAAGTGAACTGTTTCATTCTGTGGTTAATGTGGTTTTCTTTTTTCGATTCTGCTTATGCATGCTCTGCTGTTCCTGTTGACATTGCTTTTATTATCTTAACAGTGTATTTTGCCCTTTGATATTTTCAATCATCATACTTAGCACCAAATGAACCTCTTTGTGCTTTATTGCAGAAAAGGAAGTATCAAAATATGTCAGGTTATCTCTAGAGCCCCGCACTCTGCATGGTAGAAAAGTAATAAATGTGTGTCTTAACTCCCTCAAAAGCAAGGTACCAGTAGCGAACACTTTAGCTATTTGTTTTCTGGCTTGTCATTTATCCAGAGAGGCTATTCTACCCACCGATATAGCTAAATGGGCATTGGAGGGAACAATTCCATATTTGGCGGCTTTTATCGACATTGATAAACGCTTGAGTAAATCCTCAAAGGCGTGCCGGTTGAGCTCAAGATTGTTGTTCTGGCCTATGCGAGCGGTGGGGGCTGAGTGGATAGAGAAAGCTGCTGCCACTGTTGCTCAAAATATAGGATTGCACCTTCCTGCTGTGAATTTCTATTCAATTTCTTATCGGTATCTCAAAAATTTATCGCTTCCAGTTGATGGAATTCTTCCATATGCATGCCGAATATATGAATGGTTGATGCCCCCTGATTTACTATTGTCATCGAATGACTGCCGGCTTCCAACTCGTGTTTATGTTTTGGCCATATTGGTCATAGCAATCCGCCTGTTATACAATATAAATGGGCTAGGGCATTGGGAGAAAAGCTTGCCTGGTTTTCATAGCAATTATTCCTTGGATGAGCAGGATGACAAACGTGAAATGGAAAATGACTTTCCCCATACTGAAAATGGCCAATTTGATGGCTCTGCAACTGGAAAAACTGCCAACTTGACATCCACCCCACCTTATCAGAGTTCTGAACTGGATGCTAGTGAATTGTTGCAGCACCTTGAGACCACTTATGACAAGATTATTCTTGGACGCGGTAGTCTTTTAGAAGAGCACTTCTATCTTTTGGTTTTGAGTTGCCTAGGCTTCCTGTCCTGGAAACTATCTTAGAATCCAATGGACTGTGGGAAAACCATATAATCCTTTGATCATCATCATTCAGTTAGATGATGGGCATTTATGGATTGTTGGACACTGATTGGTGGGTTCATGTCTCCTTCTGGTCAATTTGTTCTCTCCATCACCATCCATTTCAACGGGCAATGGTGACTCAATGTGGATTATGGTTTTCCTAGCATCCATTGGAGTATAGTCCTTTAACTTTTGCTGAAGGATGCTTAGATATGTTTGATGAGATTGTTTATATTTCAAGAACTTTTGACCCGTCATAGATGGCCCCTTTGTTTCACTTTGTACTGCAATATTCATCATCGGCAAAGTCTTTTCCTAACTAATTGGGGTTGGCTACATTAATCATGGTCTGTCATTCTGCTCTATTAAGGGCTATCCCTTAGTGAGGCCTTAAATCCCCATATCTTTTGTACTGCAATATTAAAAATTGTAATTTATTTTTACTTAAACTTTCTAGTCTAAAATTACAGAATCGTATTAATCAATGCCTTTGATCTGTTCATAGGTTACTCGAAGGACATGGAAACTTACCTTAAATACTGTAAGGATGTTGTATTTGCTGGATTAGCACCATCAGATACTGAGAAGCAGATAATATCATACTTCTGGAAAATTTATGAGGAACAAGATCAGGTGAGTTTCAACTTTGATGGCTGTTAATTTTTATCAGTGCAATGTTGATTTAATTTTATGCAAGATGGAATGAATGTCTCATTTACGACATCCTAAGTTGAAAATGTCATGGGATAATTGAGCCACTTTTTGCACTTCTGTTGAAAATTTTACTTCTAAATATCTTTGAATGCTAATGTACAGTAAATATTAGTTGTTCTTTAATTGAGGCTTTTCCAAGAGTTGGTTAAATTAGGATGATATCTTAATGTTGAAAACCGGTATTTGTCTTTCAGTTTTCATAGTTTTGGCATTTCTTTATGAAGTATCACATTTTATATTAACCTCATGTCTCATGATATGCAGTATATTGCTCATACAAACTTAAATGCGGATAAAATAGGTGGTTTTGCTATTTACTTGTCTGGCGAACTCAAAATGTTGTGGGAAGGTAAACTCAACGTTGAAAATTACAGAGCCGGGCTGCTGCCTGGGTGGCCACCTAGTTCACTAGGTGGCTCATCTAGGAAACTTAGGGGTCTTGGCCCCAGGGGAGTTGTTTAGAGGGGTTTGGTTGCCTCAAAACGATCTTAGAAAATATAGTCCCTGATATATATATATATATATATAAACTTTCCATTGAATTTCTTAGAGTCCAAAAGTCAAATAAAAAATAAAAAAAGAAGAAAAAGACGCCCGATAGGTCAGTACCTATCTCCCAAAATCAAAATTCCACTATAAACAGTTCATCATAGCCAAGTGAAACAAAGAAAACGAAAAAGAAAGAAAGAAAAGAAAAAGTCCAATTCCAGACTCCCAACATTACATCAGATGTGATTATGATGAACTACACACTCCCAACATTCCCTCTTGCCGAAGGGCACTGGGTATCTCCTGGTCTCCCGCTTGGAGGCAGGGCGCCTAGGCACCCTGCCTTGGCCCTTATGCGGGCAGGAATTTTTTAACACTGGGTAAACATTTCTGAGCTCATAAGAGGTTCAAGATTTACCATTCAAAATTAGTGTCTATTCGGTGTTTGGGGTTGCAAACATTTCTAGAGTCAAAAAATGTCTACAAATGCTAGGGCTTTTATTAATGCAACGCATGTCAACTCCCTCTAGCATTCTAGTTTATCAATGTGCAAGTGATTCTTGAGTCCCTCTCTGTAGTGATCACTGTTGTTATTATCACGGCCTTACCATTTTCCTCTCCCCCATTTCTATAGCCACATGTTGGTGATAATTACATGCACACATATACATACACAGAGAACACAAGGCTTTTGTGTTGCCCTACCTGATATTCCAGCTGCCCCAACTTGACATGAATACAAGGGCTTGAAGCCCTCTTTTGAAATCTGATCTTGTGAAGGATTTCTGGATACTTGACTGCTTTTACCAAGATCATGTCTGTGTCCAATGTTCCGTGCTTCTAATTTCAGCTCAATTGTGAATGAAGTGTGGCACTAGGCTATGCAGGAATAAGCTTATTATACTCAGAGAAGGAATTGTGACGTGACAGTTTAGCATTTAACGAGTGAAATTATGAGATAATTGATGATTAATCTCAATTTTGATTTCTAGAATTTTGGACATGAATATTGGAGATGGTTTAGATTTATTGTATGATTCATTGCCCTTTTTCAGGATGCGAATCATTGTGATGATTTCTCAATTCATCTTGTTTTTTTTTCTGGAATCCTTGAAAACGTTCCAAGCCCTACCTCTCCTCATTCCTCAAAAACTAATGGTTCTTGTGAACAGTGCCATGAACAGTGCTGTGAACAGTGAAAACTAGAGAGACAAAAAGAAGAGGAAAAGAAAGAGAGAAAAGATGAAAGAGAAGAGAGAGCCCACATACACCTCTTGAACTTTATTTACAATAACAGGAAGAAAATATCACAGAAATTCCCTTTAAGTAAATTAGTAAAACATAATGTCATAAAGTTCATAATAAAGGACAAAGATACCCCATACTACATTCAACACGCATAACCACATAATGATTTAATCTGTAACACTCCTCCTGGAGCATAGATATCACCCATCCGCAGCTTGGAACAAATTTTCCGTTTCTAGTTACAACCAAAAGCTTGGGTACATATATCAGCCAATTGATCTTTCGACTTCACTTGAGAGTTGTTATCTGCTTACTTGTCACTTTATCCCGAATAAAACGGCAATCAACCTTGATAGGTTTTTTTCGCTCATGAAAAAAAACTGGGTTGCTAGCAATATGTGTGACTTGCCTGATTGTCACAGAATATCTTCATCGGCTTAGTAATCAAGAATCCCATTTTCTTCATCAAAGTTTTTAACCACAATAGCTCCTATGCAGTGTGAGCCATTGCTCTATACTCAGCCTCTGCACTAGACCTTGCTACCACATTTTGTTTCTTGCTTTTCCAGGTCAGCAAATTTGTTCCAACAAAGTTATAGTAGCCTGTAGTAGATCATTTGTCTGATTGAGATCCATGTCATCCCAGAGAAATCATCTACAAAAATTAAAAAATATTTGTAACTAGACATAATTTGAACTCTAGCAGGACCCCAAATATTTGAATGAACAACTGCAACAAGAACAAACATTCGTTTGTTGACTCTTGGGTGGAAGGAAATCCTATGATGCTTGCTTAACTCACAAGTCTCACACTCTAGGGTTGACAAAGACTCTAATGAAGGAACTAGCAACTTCAAATTATTGATAGATGGATGAACAAGCCAGCAATGCCATTGAAGAGGAGAAACACCGGAACGAAGAGCAGCACTAACAAGACTACGACCAAGATAGTAGAGTCCTCCAGACTCACGACCACCACCAATCATCTTCTTCGTCTTTAGATCCTGAAAAACACAATGTGAAGGATATAAAGTCACTGAACACTGAAGAGATTTAATTAATTTACTGACTGACAACAAACTATATAGAAACTTTGGAACATAGAGAACATATGACAATGAAAGTCAAGGAGTAGGACAAACATGCCTTTCCCAGACACACTAAATAGAACCATCAGCTAATGTAACAGAAGCAGTGGAATCTAATTGATTGAGAGAAGAATAATACAAAAAGACTCACCAGTCATATAATTAGAGGCTTTTGAAGAGATGACCCAGGGAGATGGCCTCTGAGACGCAAGAAATGCAGAAGTACCTGTATTTGCCAAAGTGGCAGTGGAAGATGATGGATGAGTAGGTGGCTGTTAATAATTCCTTATTGGCTTATCATATTCTTTATGTGAGCGCAAAACTGAATCACTAGTAGAATTAAGGGCCTAACACTGATTAATGGAGCCAAGTGTATGTATTTCATCACTCTCAGAAACATAGGCTGCCTGATTAGCCCAAGCGGCCTTGCCAAACTTGTCCCAACATTTTTCAGCCATATGATTGGTCCGTCCGTTGGCCTCTACCTCGACCTCCCCCTGAATCACAGCCACATCCTCTATTATTACCACCATGGCCCCTACTGAACCTCTACCCGTTGTGGAAGTCGAGGCAAATCCATCACTCATACTGGCAGTAGATACAATAACCCGTGGAAGATGTAAGTACACATTGTTGAGAGAAGGAAGTTCACTACTAGCTAAGATCCAGGCACAAACATAATGATACTCAGAACTAAGGCCGAACAAGAATATTACAACTGTAAATTCTTCCCTTTTCTTCTTTAGAAGATCTGTATCATTTAACGGAGGTTGATATATGTTTAACTCTTCTACATACCTTGAAGAATACTATGATAATCACTAAGACTCTTGTCACCTTGCTGTAAAAGGAACATGCTCTCATAGAGTTGATAAATTTGAGAAATATTTTCATCAGAAGAGTACATCTCCTGTACTACCTTGCACACTTCTTTGGCAGTATCAAAAAACGTGACATTAGCCCTCACATGGGAGTCTATACTATTCTGTAACCAGGTTATAATTTGATAGTTTTCTTTAAGCCACTCCTCATACCGATTATCTGACTCTTTTGGCCCATCTTTAGTTAGAAACTTTATCTTTCCCCTTGCTCCTAGAAATACCTCTATAGACTTGACCCATAAGAGGTAGTTAAGCCCATTTAATTTCTCATGTCACTAATAGTAGAAATTCCAAGCGTACTTTCTTCAGCCACAAGGAAAAGATAATTACACCCAAAAAAGGTATGCTAGAATATATCAGGCCGAGCACAATTGGGAGCCCTAAAACACTGAATTGAACTTTATAAATTCATTGAATCACAAAAACAATAGTTTGCAAGGCAAAGGACTGCACATATAACAATTCTTACAATCACTTACGGAGATAAAACTTATCATTCAGGCTTTGATGATCCTCTATAGGACTCCTATTGCTTCAGACGAGATCAGCACCTAACGAGATTAGGGTTTTCCTCCTCCACCAGTCCTTTTTGTTTGAGGAGTTTTAAGTTAAGGAGAAGATCAATTCAGATCTGCTCTGATACCATGTGAACAGTACTGTAAATAGTATTATGAACAGTTCTATGAACTGTGAAAACTAGAGTGAGAGGGAAAGAAGAGGAAAATAAAAGAGGGGAGAGAAAAGACAAAAGAGAAGAAAGAGAGAGGTGCGTAGACTAATTGCCTAGCCCACGTACACCTCTTAAACTGTATTTAGAATAACGGGATGATAATATTATAGAAATGTCCTAATGTTTATGAAAAAAGGACAAAGATACCCCTATTACATTCAATACTCATAACCACAATGATTTAATCTTGAACAGTTCTGATATAAGATATGTGTGTGTGTGTGTGTGTGTGTGAGAGAGAGAGAGAGAGAGAGAGAGATGTTTGTACGTACACACCACTTCAATCACCTCTTTTCTGCTCATTTCAGTAGACTCCGAATCTCCATTTTTTTGGTGTTTACCCTCCAGTTGTCTGCTGGAATCAATTTCCATTTCCACTTTTGTTATTTATTGCGCCTTTTGTGCTCCTTTTTCTCTCTCTTGTGATTTTGTGAGACGCCCTTTTGGTCTCAGAATGCAATGCATGGCTGATATATAGAAGCTTGAAATATCTCTCTATTTCATAATCTTTAACGGTTCTGATATTAGATGTGTGTGTGTGTGTGTGTGTGTGAGAGAGAGAGAGAGAGAGAGAGAGAGAGAGAGAGAGAGATGTTTGTAGGTACACACCACTGCAATCGCCTCTTTTCTGCTCATTTCAGTAGACTCTGAATCTCCATTTTTTTGGTGTTTACCCTCCAGTTGTCTGCTGGAATCAATTTCCATTTCCACTTTTGTTATTTATTGCGCTTTCTGTGCTCCTTTTTCTTTCGCTGGTGACTTCAGGAGACGCCCTTCTGGTCTCAGAATGCAATGCATGGCTGATATATAGGAGCTTGAAATGTCTATCTATTTCAGGGTGCAACAACTCCACCTGAACATACAGAAAGCTCATTGAGATATCAAAGTTCGAGACATAGGGAAAGTGCAGAAGTAGAAGGGCAGACAAAGCATGACTGTGAGATTGAAGCAACTGGAGCTATTGGAAAGCTAATATTGGATATGGAAGCGAACGGTTTTTGGTACCTTAGGCCCAGATTACATCCCCGAACCAAGGCTTATCTTATCTATCGGAGGAAGGTGGTTGATAGGAAGTATGAATACTTGGTCCATGCAGATTACTACATATTGCTCCGGGCATTTGCACGGCTCGGTCAGGTTAATCCTCGGACCTTGCATTTGGCCTTGTTGAGGCTGGAGAAGAGACTATACTGGATTGAGGACCGGATAGATAAAAATCTGCATGCTTTGTCCAACATACACAGTTGAACTGTGAATGCGGGAGAGGAAATTTTGTTGATGCTCTTGTTTGTAGTGTCTGGGTTCAAGAACAGAACCTCAAGGTTGAATTATGAGCTTGAACCCTGAAAAGTTTGTACTGGTGAAACCGACGTTTTGGGAATAGATCGAGATCCAATAAAGAAAGATGAGGATACCCTTCTTTACTCTTCTAGAGATGGATCAGTGCAGATTTCTCTGACTTACATCGGTGTACAAGGTTATTTGTGAATTACTTTTTTCAATCTTAAGTTGGGCGTGCTCACATGTAATATATTTTCATGTTTTGGGTGCTAGCCCTTTATTCTAATGGCTATTAAAAAAAAATGATTTCAAGCCCTAAATATAGAGCATATTATAAACATTATCTAGACCATCTATTATCAAAATATTAAAGTTTTTATAGATCCACTCCATTTATAACATTTTTGGAGCTTTGCATTTTACAGTTAGGGGTCCAAATAGATTTTAAGGCCATCATAAGGGTTTCCATATATTCTAACTTGAGTAGCAGACAATCAACCCTGCTTTTTGATGGAGCATGGAAAATAATGGCAGTAATTCGGGGAGGTTCGCATAGAAACGAGGAGTCGGTGTATGTTAGGGGGTGTAGCATTTAAAGCTTGGTTCAAATTTTTAGTGGCATGGCATCTAAGCGAACATTTCAGAGCTAAGCACCAAACTTGATCTTATGCGTCATGTGAAGGTATTGGACATCGCCCGCTAGACCCCTTTTTACATAACGCACACAAGTTTCTGAGATATCCCATACCTGCTCTTGAGCATACAAATTGTTTGCTATTCATACTTCAAAAGGAATCTGATCACGCTGCATCTAGATGATCTTTTGTGTGAAAGGTTTTCAAGAAATGAAAAATTTCGATCGAAATCAGCTATTTGGTGAAACAAAAGCACCAGGGCAGAATAAATAACTCAGAAGTGCAGCCACAAATGTCTTAATGAGATCTCAACCCGGTTGCACTTTTCAACAATTAAAAGCGCTCAGGGAAGTTTTACCTTCACCGATATGCCTGTTTAACAGAAAACTCAGCGGCATGAATTAAAAAAAAAAACATATTTATCTCTTTTTTGTTACATATCAAGGGAGCAATATTAAAAGAATTATAGATTAGGAAGTAATCTTTCTTTATTTTCCCCACTGTAACGGCAATCACAGAAACTACCTAAGCCCCTTAACCAGAGTTGTCTTAGGATTCCGCAGAGCAGGGAGCAAGAATAATCCCATTTGCATGACAACACCCCCATCAAATGTTATGCGTCCCATCCCTGGGTTTGTCTATGGACATGCCGTTGCAGCCTCCAAGGGCGCCCTGTAAGGCTTCTGGAAGTACCTGTCCCCGAAGGGGTTTATGACCATGCCTCCCAACTGACTAGCCAATTGCGAGATCGCCATTGTGCTTGAAGAGTGGTGGGTGAGCCACGTGCACTGCATCTCTGAGTTACCCACCCAAATGTAAGCAAATTTGCCTACTGCCTTAGCCGAGACGCCTTAGCCATGGAATCTACAGCTGCTCATGTCCACAAGAAAGTCTTACACAGTAAGCACCAGCTCCACAGCGTTTGCAGCAAACTTGGCATTGCAGGCCACCATAAGAGAGTGGCCCATCAAATGCGCCTCATCAACCATCTATATGAGAAGCCAATCTTGTGTCACTGGCTTTAGCGACAAGAGCGTATTCGTGGATGGTGGTCCACTACAATGACACTGAAGAGTGGCCTAGGCCCAAACTCAAAACCAGAAGGCCCCACTTGTTTTTCGGGAGAGAGGAGGAGACTGAGTGAAGTTCGATGAGAGCGTGAGAAGGAGAGAGAGACGATGTGATTGTATTCAGGTGTGAAGGAGAGAGAGAGGTTGTCATTGATTCAGGTGTGAAGGAGAGAGAGGAAAACTTGAGTTAAGGGGGTAACATAAGCAGGGAGTTTAAACTTTAAACGGAGGCTAGAAATAGGGGTGGCAATAGGCCCGAACCTGACTCGGGACCCACCGGGCATGCCTGACATGAGTCCGGGTATGGGTCCAATATTTGGACCCAATGGGTTGGGTCTAGTTCCAAAACCTGTACCCGAAAACTATTAGGGTCCAGATCTGGGTCCCGTTGGAGCTGACCCGTACCTGGAGTTAAAGTACTTCAAGCCCTATTAGTTTGGGTGTATTAAGGATCGTATACAATAAGAACTTGTAGTCATCTTTAGCTATTAAACGGAAAATCGGACAGTTTGAAATCTAATGACAAGTGCTTGTGACCTTGTTGCTAATAATATAAGTATATGATGGTAAAAAAAATGCAAAAAAAAAGAGAGAGCTCATAGTAAGGGTGGCAATGGACATGACCAGGGACTCGACATGATAGACCTGGGACTTGATGGGTACAGGTATGGGTCCAACATTTGGACCCAATGGGTCTGGGTCCAAAACCTGGACCTGAATACTCTTCGAATTTGGGTTTGAGTCCCACCGGACCTGACCCATACCCAACCTGTTGCCACCCCTACCTAGAAAGGGATAATGTTATTTTCTTCGACATGATATAACGATAGTTAGCAAGTCTTTGTTTAAAAACAAGATTGTTTCAAAAAATCGAAATCTGTTAAGAACTATGAGTTCTTTAAAATATCTTCAAACAATTGTAATTTTTTAGTGGAACCGATATAAATCTATGTTTTATTTTTTTAAAAAAAACTTTTTTAAAATTTTTTTTCCTATAAATTTATTTTTTCATTAACTTAATATTATTAAATTTTGATTGAAAGATACGCACATTAATGGCTGGAGTAAATTAAGAATCTTGATTTAACAAAAAATTCCATAAATTTTTTTGCCAAAGTTCCCTTAAACAAAGTGTACGAAAAATAAAAGCAATATATTCTCCAAAAATAAGATATCAAAATAATCATATATCTCACAATAATATGTAGAGTTAGAAGAAAAAGTAACTGAATGAAAAATCTTCAAGAGAGAGATTCAATGATACTAAAGATTTAAGTAAATTTGGTTAAACATTTTGTTGCTTTCTTTATGCATAAAAAGTTTTATTAATATAAAATTTTTATTTTTATTTTTTATTTCATTAGTGTATATAACATAACATTTTGAATGGACCACCATTTTACATATTTGGACGTTTTTACCAAAGTTCCCTGAAAAGAAGGGTACGAAAAATAAAAGCAATATATTCCCCAAAAATAAGATATCAAAATAATCATAAATCTCACCATAATATTTAAGTAGCTAGGAATTCAATGATACTAAAGAAGAGAGATTCTCAATAAAAAATCTTCAAGAGAGATTCAATGATACTTAAGATTTAAGTAGCTAGGAATTCAATGTAAGATTTGAATTTGGTTAAGCATTGTGTTGCTTTCTTTATGCATAAATTTGTTTTATTAATATTAAATGTTTATTTTTATTTTTTAATTTCATTAGTGTATATAACATAGCATTTTGAATGGACCACTATTTTACGTATTTGGATGTTTGTGTTTTATTTTAGTTAACTATAATCCTATACTCAGTTCTTTTTTTTTTTTTCATACGAATAATAATCCTACCTTGGTTTATAGTTCTTGTTATTTACTAATGTAGTTCTACTTTTTAGTATTGTCATTGTTTCATTTGATGCCCCCAATCAATCTATTTTATGTTTTATATTGTGACAATAAAGTAAGCATTGTCAGATTTATTGAGAGTTTCGACAAAAAATTATCCAGTATTACTCAAATGGCACTAGATAAAGCCATAAAATTATTATTCAATGGCTTTAATGTATCTATACAATAAGTACAAATCATAATCCTATATTGTGTCATTTTTACATATCTGATTCTTTCACTCTGCTGTTTGTTTAGCCAAGTCCGAAATATTCATGATTCTATAATTTATCTTATTTTGGGCGATTCGTATTTTTTACCCAGCTTTTTTTTTTTTGACTTTTTAAAATAAAATTGATTTATTACCGATGCTTTGGTTTGTTATTTTCCCCAACTTTCTAACTACGGGTCAGTTCCGAAAGTTAAAGTACAACACTGAGAGGTGACCATTCCTCAAAAATTAAAATCCACTCGATGCTACTGCATTCACACTACGGTGGTGTTTGATAAATTTTACTACAGTTTCCCATAGAAATCCCTACTGTTTGTTAACTTTCCTAGATTCTGGAAGCAGATGAAAATGGGTAGCATAAAAGCTGGGGACCTTGTTTCATAAATTGTGGTGTTAGTATTTTCAATTGATTGTCATATGGAAATCTTGTATGTGTATATGTGTGTATTTATATAGGAAAGGCTTTTGTGAGTCAATGGGCTCACAAGAAAAAATGAGCCCAATGGTCTAGATTGAATCTGGACCGATCTAACTATCACGAATGCCTGATAATGTTTGAATTTTATTTTATTTTTACAAATTCAAATTACTTAAAATTGTAAATGTATGTTGATAAAAAATAAGTGAATATTCGAAAAATATTAAAAAAATATTTTACATGAAAAAGATGATAAAAATACCCCTGTAAATTTTTGGGGGTATTTTGGTTATTTTTAAAATTTTGGATTATTATTTTTTATATTTTTATTATGTGCGACTTGATGAGAAAAATATTCACCTAAAATTTCAAGTGATTTGGATTTATAGAAAAAAAAAAAAAAAAATTATGCTTTCGATCATCAGATCAACCCAGATTCAATCTAGATCATTGAACTTATAATATTACGTGAACTAGTAAGTTCATCGTGGCAT